>JAVKSA010000053.1:110000-326789 GCA_031876335.1 Hipposideros larvatus
CTACAGGGGCAGGGATAGGTTAGGGACACAGTGAGTGTTAGAGTCAGGATTAGGTTTAGGGTTAGGGTTAGGGTTTGGGTTAGGGTTAGGGTTATGGTTAGGGTTTAGGGTTTAGGGTTAGGGTTAGGGTTAGGGTTAGGGTTTCGGGTTTAGTGTTAGGGTTAAGGTTAGGGTTAGGGTTAGGTACACGTTTCGGGTTTGAGACATGGTTAGGTTTAGTGTTAGGGTTATAGTTAAGTTTAGGTTTTGGCTGATGGTTAACGTTAGGTTTAGGGACAGGGTTAGTTAGAAGGTGAGGGTTAGAGTTAAGGTTAGAGAGACGGTAAGGGTCAGAGTTAGGTTTAGCGACAGTGTTATTGTTAGGGATCAGGTTAGGTTAGGGTTTAGGGTTAGGGTTAGGGTTAGGGTTAGGAATAGGGGAGGGTAGGGGTTTACATTTTAGGGTTAGGGTTTAGGGATAGGGTTAGGGTTAGGGTTAGGGTTAGAGTTAGGATTTAGGCTTTAGGGTTAGGGTTAGGGTTCGAGTTAGGGCTTACGGTTTAGGGTTAGGGTTAGGGTTAGGGTTAGGGTTTCGGGTTTCTGGTTAGGGATAAGTTTAGGGTTAGGGTTAGGTACACGATTCGGGTTTGAGACATGTTTAGGTTTAGTGTTAGGGTTATGGTTAAGTTTAGGTTTTGGCTGATGGTTAAGGTTAGGTTTAGGGACAGGGTTAGTTACAGGGTGAGGGTTAGAGTTAAAGTTAGAGAGACGGTAAGGTACAGAGTTAGGTTTAGCGACAGTGTTAGGGTTATGGTTAGGGTTAGGTTAGGGTTAGGGTTAGGGTTAGGGTTAGGGTTAGGGTTAGGTTTTAGGGATAGGGTTAGGGTTAGGGTTATGGTTTAGGTTTAGGGTTAGGGTTAAGGTTAGGGTTTAGGGTTTAGGGTTAGGGTTAGGGTTAGGGTTAGCATTAGGTTTAGGGTTAGGGACAGGATTAGGGTTTGGGACATGGTTAGGTTTACTGTTAGGGTTATATTAAGTTTAGGTTTTGTCTGATGCTTAAGTTTAGGTTTAGGGACAGGGTTAGTGACAGGGTGAGGGTTAGAGTTAAGGTTGGAGAGACGGTAAGGGTCAGAGTTAGGTTTAGCGACAGTGTTAGGGTTAGGGATCCGGTTAGGTTAGGGTTTAGGGTTAGGGTTAGGGTTAGGAATAGGGGAGGGTTAGTGTTTACATTTCAATGTTAGGGTTTAGGGTTAGGGTTAGGGTTAGAGTTAGGGTTTAGGCTTTAGGGTTAGGGTTAGTGTTAGGGTTTAGGGTTTAGGGTTAGGGTTAGGGTTAGGGTTAGGGTTAGGGTTTAGTGTTTAAGGTTAGGGTTAGCGTTAGGGTTAGGGTTTGGGTTTAGGGTTTAGGTTTAGGGTTAGGGTTAGTGTTAGGGTTTCGGGTTTAGTGTTAGGGTTAAGGTTATGGTTAGGGTTAGGTACACGATTCGGGTTTGAGACATGTTTAGGTTTAGTGTTAAGGTTATAGTTAAGTTTAGGTTTTGGCTGATGGTTAAGGTTAGGTTTAGGGACAGGGTTAGTTACAGGGTGAGGGTTAGAGTTAAAGATAGAGAGACGGTAAGTGTCAGAGTTAGGTTTAGCGACAGTGTTAGGGTTAGGGTTAGGGTTAGGTTAGGGTTAGGGTTAGGGTTAGGGTTAGGGTTAGGTTTTAGGGATAGGGTTAGGGTTAGGGTTACGGTTTAGGTTTAGGGTTAGGGTTAAGGTTAGGGTTTAGGGTTTAGGGTTAGGGTTAGGGTTAGGGTTAGCATTAGTTTTAGGGTTAGGGACAGGATTAGTGTTTGGGACATGGTTAGGTTTACTGTTAGGGTTATATTAAGTTTAGGTTTTGTCTGATGCTTAAGTTTAGGTTTAGGGACAGGGTTAGTGACAGGGTGAGGGTTAGAGTTAAGGTTGGAGAGACGGTAAGGGTCAGAGTTAGGTTTAGCGACAGTGTTAGGGTTAGGGTTAATATTAGAGGCAGTGTTAGGGTTAAGGTTAGCGTTAGGGGTAGGGTTCGTGTTAGGATTAGGGTTAGGTACAGAGTTGGGAATAGTGTTAGGGCCCCATTTAGAGTTAGGTCTAGGGATACATTTAGATTTAGCTTTCGCGTTAGGAAAAGGGTTAGCTACAGGGGCAGGGATAGGTTAGGGACACAGTGAGTGTTAGAGTCAGGATTAGGTTTAGGGTTAGGGTTAGGGTTTGGGTTAGGGTTAGGGTTATGGTTAGGGTTTAGGGTTTAGGGTTAGGGTTAGGGTTAGGTTTAGGGTTTCGGGTTTAGTGTTAGGGTTAAGGTTAGGGTTAGGGTTAGGTACACGTTTCGGGTTTGAGACATGGTTAGGTTTAGTGTTAGGGTTATAGTTAAGTTTAGGTTTTGGCTGATGGTTAACGTTAGGTTTAGGGACAGGGTTAGTTAGAAGGTGAGGGTTAGAGTTAAGGTTAGAGAGACGGTAAGGGTCAGAGTTAGGTTTAGCGACAGTGTTATTGTTAGGGATCAGGTTAGGTTAGGGTTTAGGGTTAGGGTTAGGGTTAGGGTTAGGAATAGGGGAGGGTAGGGGTTTACATTTTAGGGTTAGGGTTTAGGGATAGGGTTAGGGTTAGGGTTAGGGTTAGGGTTAGAGTTAGGATTTAGGCTTTAGGGTTAGGGTTAGGGTTCGAGTTAGGGCTTACGGTTTAGGGTTAGGGTTAGGGTTAGGGTTAGGGTTTCGGGTTTCTGGTTAGGGATAAGTTTAGGGTTAGGGTTAGGTACACGATTCGGGTTTGAGACATGTTTAGGTTTAGTGTTAGGGTTATGGTTAAGTTTAGGTTTTGGCTGATGGTTAAGGTTAGGTTTAGGGACAGGGTTAGTTACAGGGTGAGGGTTAGAGTTAAAGTTAGAGAGACGGTAAGGTACAGAGTTAGGTTTAGCGACAGTGTTAGGGTTATGGTTAGGGTTAGGTTAGGGTTAGGGTTAGGGTTAGGGTTAGGGTTAGGTTTTAGGGTTAGGGTTAGGGTTAGGGTTATGGTTTAGGTTTAGGGTTAGGGTTAAGGTTAGGGTTTAGGGTTTAGGGTTAGGGTTAGGGTTAGGGTTAGCATTAGGTTTAGGTTTAGGGACAGGGTTAGTGACAGGGTGAGGGTTAGAGTTAAGGTTGGAGAGACGGTAAGGGTCAGAGTTAGGTTTAGCGACAGTGTTAGGGTTAGGGATCCGGTTAGGTTAGGGTTTAGGGTTAGGGTTAGGGTTAGGAATAGGGGAGGGTTAGTGTTTACATTTCAATGTTAGGGTTTACGGTTAGGGTTAGGGTTAGAGTTAGGGTTTAGGCTTTAGGGTTAGGGTTAGTGTTAGGGTTTAGGGTTTAGGGTTAGGGTTAGGGTTAGGGTTAGGGTTAGGGTTTAGTGTTTAAGGTTAGGGTTAGCGTTAGGGTTAGGGTTTGGGTTTAGGGTTTAGGTTTAGGGTTAGGGTTAGTGTTAGGGTTTCGGGTTTAGTGTTAGGGTTAAGGTTATGGTTAGGGTTAGGTACACGATTCGGGTTTGAGACATGTTTAGGTTTAGTGTTAGGGTTATAGTTAAGTTTAGGTTTTGGCTGATGGTTAAGGTTAGGTTTAGGGACAGGGTTAGTTACAGGGTGAGGGTTAGAGTTAAAGATAGAGAGACGGTAAGTGTCAGAGTTAGGTTTAGCGACAGTGTTAGGGTTAGGGTTAGGGTTAGGGTTAGGTTAGGGTTAGGGTTAGGGTTAGGGTTAGGGTTAGGTTTTAGGGATAGGGTTAGGGTTAGGGTTACGGTTTAGGTTTAGGGTTAGGGTTAAGGTTAGGGTTTAGGGTTTAGGGTTAGGGTTAGGGTTAGGGTTAGCATTAGTTTTAGGGTTAGGGACAGGATTAGTGTTTGGGACATGGTTAGGTTTACTGTTAGGGTTATATTAAGTTTAGGTTTTGTCTGATGCTTAAGTTTAGGTTTAGGGACAGGGTTAGTGACAGGGTGAGGGTTAGAGTTAAGGTTGGAGAGACGGTAAGGGTCAGAGTTAGGTTTAGCGACAGTGTTAGGGTTAGGGTTAATATTAGAGGCAGTGTTAGGGTTAAGGTTAGCGTTAGGGGTAGGGTTCGTGTTAGGATTAGGGTTAGGTACAGAGTTGGGAATAGTGTTAGGGCCCCATTTAGAGTTAGGTCTAGGGATACATTTAGATTTAGCTTTCGCGTTAGGAAAAGGGTTAGCTACAGGGGCAGGGATAGGTTAGGGACACAGTGAGTGTTAGAGTCAGGATTAGGTTTAGGGTTAGGGTTAGGGTTTGGGTTAGGGTTAGGGTTATGGTTAGGGTTTAGGGTTTAGGGTTAGGGTTAGGGTTAGGGTTAGGGTTTCGGGTTTAGTGTTAGGGTTAAGGTTAGGGTTAGGGTTAGGTACACGTTTCGGGTTTGAGACATGGTTAGGTTTAGGGTTAGGGTTATAGTTAAGTTTAGGTTTTGGCTGATGGTTAACGTTAGGTTTAGGGACAGGGTTAGTTAGAAGGTGAGGGTTAGAGTTAAGGTTAGAGAGACGGTAAGGGTCAGAGTTAGGTTTAGCGACAGTGTTATTGTTAGGGATCAGGTTAGGTTAGGGTTTAGGGTTAGGGTTAGGGTTAGGGTTAGGAATAGGGGAGGGTAGGGGTTTACATTTTAGGGTTAGGGTTTAGGGATAGGGTTAGGGTTAGGGTTAGGGTTAGGGTTAGAGTTAGGATTTAGGCTTTAGGGTTAGGGTTAGGGTTCGAGTTAGGGCTTATGGTTTAGGGTTAGGGTTAGGGTTAGGGTTAGGGTTTCGGGTTTCTGGTTAGGGATAAGTTTAGGGTTAGGGTTAGGTACACGATTCGGGTTTGAGACATGTTTAGGTTTAGTGTTAGGGTTATGGTTAAGTTTAGGTTTTGGCTGATGGTTAAGGTTAGGTTTAGGGACAGGGTTAGTTACAGGGTGAGGGTTAGAGTTAAAGTTAGAGAGACGGTAAGGTACAGAGTTAGGTTTAGCGACAGTGTTAGGGTTATGGTTAGGGTTAGGTTAGGGTTAGGGTTAGGGTTAGGGTTAGGGTTAGGTTTTAGGGATAGGGTTAGGGTTAGGGTTATGGTTTAGGTTTAGGGTTAGGGTTAAGGTTAGGGTTTGGGACATGGTTAGGTTTACTGTTAGGGTTATATTAAGTTTAGGTTTTGTCTGATGCTTAAGTTTAGGTTTAGGGACAGGGTTAGTGACAGGGTGAGGGTTAGAGTTAAGGTTGGAGAGACGGTAAGGGTCAGAGTTAGGTTTAGCGACAGTGTTAGGGTTAGGGATCCGGTTAGGTTAGGGTTTAGGGTTAGGGTTAGGGTTAGGAATAGGGGAGGGTTAGTGTTTACATTTCAATGTTAGGGTTTACGGTTAGGGTTAGGGTTAGAGTTAGGGTTTAGGCTTTAGGGTTAGGGTTAGTGTTAGGGTTTAGGGTTTAGGGTTAGGGTTAGGGTTAGGGTTAGGGTTAGGGTTTAGTGTTTAAGGTTAGGGTTAGCGTTAGGGTTAGGGTTTGGGTTTAGGGTTTAGGTTTAGGGTTAGGGTTAGTGTTAGGGTTTCGGGTTTAGTGTTAGGGTTAAGGTTATGGTTAGGGTTAGGTACACGATTCGGGTTTGAGACATGTTTAGGTTTAGTGTTAGGGTTATAGTTAAGTTTAGGTTTTGGCTGATGGTTAAGGTTAGGTTTAGGGACAGGGTTAGTTACAGGGTGAGGGTTAGAGTTAAAGATAGAGAGACGGTAAGTGTCAGAGTTAGGTTTAGCGACAGTGTTAGGGTTAGGGTTAGGGTTAGGTTAGGGTTAGGGTTAGGGTTAGGGTTAGGGTTAGGTTTTAGGGATAGGGTTAGGGTTAGGGTTACGGTTTAGGTTTAGGGTTAGGGTTAAGGTTAGGGTTTAGGGTTTAGGGTTAGGGTTAGGGTTAGCATTAGTTTTAGGGTTAGGGACAGGATTAGTGTTTGGGACATGGTTAGGTTTACTGTTAGGGTTATATTAAGTTTAGGTTTTGTCTGATGCTTAAGTTTAGGTTTAGGGACAGGGTTAGTGACAGGGTGAGGGTTAGAGTTAAGGTTGGAGAGACGGTAAGGGTCAGAGTTAGGTTTAGCGACAGTGTTAGGGTTAGGGTTAATATTAGAGGCAGTGTTAGGGTTAAGGTTAGCGTTAGGGGTAGGGTTCGTGTTAGGATTAGGGTTAGGTACAGAGTTGGGAATAGTGTTAGGGCCCCATTTAGAGTTAGGTCTAGGGATACATTTAGATTTAGCTTTCGCGTTAGGAAAAGGGTTAGCTACAGGGGCAGGGATAGGTTAGGGACACAGTGAGTGTTAGAGTCAGGATTAGGTTTAGGGTTAGGGTTAGGGTTTGGGTTAGGGTTAGGGTTATGGTTAGGGTTTAGGGTTTAGGGTTAGGGTTAGGGTTAGGGTTAGGGTTTCGGGTTTAGTGTTAGGGTTAAGGTTAGGGTTAGGGTTAGGTACACGTTTCGGGTTTGAGACATGGTTAGGTTTAGGGTTAGGGTTATAGTTAAGTTTAGGGTTTGGCTGATGGTTAACGTTAGGTTTAGGGACAGGGTTAGTTAGAAGGTGAGGGTTAGAGTTAAGGTTAGAGAGACGGTAAGGGTCAGAGTTAGGTTTAGCGACAGTGTTATTGTTAGGGATCAGGTTAGGTTAGGGTTTAGGGTTAGGGTTAGGGTTAGGGTTAGGAATAGGGGAGGGTAGGGGTTTACATTTTAGGGTTAGGGTTTAGGGATAGGGTTAGGGTTAGGGTTAGGGTTAGAGTTAGGATTTAGGCTTTAGGGTTAG
Source organism: Hipposideros larvatus (assembly GCA_031876335.1). Classification (NCBI taxonomy): domain Eukaryota; kingdom Metazoa; phylum Chordata; class Mammalia; order Chiroptera; family Hipposideridae; genus Hipposideros; species Hipposideros larvatus. The sequence goes on from JAVKSA010000053.1 coordinate 116,772, forward strand.
GGTTAGGGTTCGAGTTAGGGCTTACGGTTTAGGGTTAGGGTTAGGGTTAGGGTTAGGGTTTCGGGTTTCTGGTTAGGGATAAGTTTAGGGTTAGGGTTAGGTACACGATTCGGGTTTGAGACATGTTTAGGTTTAGTGTTAGGGTTATGGTTAAGTTTAGGTTTTGGCTGATGGTTAAGGTTAGGTTTAGGGACAGGGTTAGTTACAGGGTGAGGGTTAGAGTTAAAGTTAGAGAGACGGTAAGGTACAGAGTTAGGTTTAGCGACAGTGTTAGGGTTATGGTTAGGGTTAGGTTAGGGTTAGGGTTAGGGTTAGGGTTAGGGTTAGGTTTTAGGGATAGGGTTAGGGTTAGGGTTATGGTTTAGGTTTAGGGTTAGGGTTAAGGTTAGGGTTTAGGGTTTAGGGTTAGGGTTAGGGTTAGGGTTAGCATTAGTTTTAGGGTTAGGGACAGGATTAGTGTTTGGGACATGGTTAGGTTTACTGTTAGGGTTATATTAAGTTTAGGTTTTGTCTGATGCTTAAGTTTAGGTTTAGGGACAGGGTTAGTGACAGGGTGAGGGTTAGAGTTAAGTTTGGAGAGATGGTAAGGGTCAGAGTTAGGTTTAGCGACAGTGTTAGGGTTAGGGTTAATATTAGAGGCAGTGTTAGGGTTAAGGTTAGCGTTAGGGGTAGGGTTCGTGTTAGGATTAGGGTTAGGTACAGAGTTGGGAATAGTGTTAGGGCCCCATTTAGAGTTAGGTCTAGGGATACATTTAGATTTAGCTTTTGGGTTAGGAAAAGGGTTAGCTACAGGGGCAGGGATAGGTTAGGGACACAGTGAGTGTTAGAGTCAGGATTAGGTTTAGGGTTAGGGTTAGGGTTTGGGTTAGGGTTAGGGTTATGGTTAGGGTTTAGGTATAAAGTTAGGGTTAGTTTTAGTGTTTAGGGTTTAGGGTTTAGGGTTTAGGGTTAGGGTTAGCGTTAGGTTTAGGGTTAGGTTTATGGTTAGGGTATAGGGTTAGGATTAGGATTAGGGTTAGGAACAGGATTAGGGTTTGGGACATGGTTAGGTTTAGTGTTAGGGTTATAGTTAAGTTTAGGTTTTGTCTGATGCTTAAGTTTAGATTTAGGGACAGGGTTACTGACAGGGTGAGGGTTAGAGTTAAGGGTGGATAGATGGTAAGGGTCAGACTTAGGTTTAGCGACAGTGTTAGGGTTAGGGTTAATATTAGAGTCAGAGTTAAGCTAAGATTAGCGTTATGGTTACAAGCAGATTAGGTTGAGTGATACTGTTAGTGTTAGTGACAGGCTTAGTGTTAGGTTAGGGTTAGGGTTAGGGACAGTGTTAGGGTTAGGTTTGGAGTTGAGTTTAGTTTTAGGTTTCAATTTAGGGCTGGGGTTAGTGTTAGAGTTAGGGTGGCCTCGGATTAGGGAAGGGATAGGGTCAGGCACAGGGATTGGGATATGTTTATGGTTAGGGTTAGGGTTATAAACAGGTTTAAAGTGAGAGTCAGGGTTAGAGACAGGTATGGTTAGGGTTAGGGTCAAGGTACAGGTAAGATTTAGTTTAAGATTAGGGTTTTGGGAAGTTTTTGTATGAGGAAGAATTTCACAGAGAAGACACCAGTCTCTGGTCTCACTTCCTGGTGATAAATCTTAAAAGAACTTGGAACCCTGGTAACCAGGCAACCACTTCATAATGCAGCCCTTTCCCAGCTCACTGTGATGGAGATGCTGGAAATAGTACCATGTTTCCATGATGCGGCCTAGTGGCCTCAGGAACTGGCCTCAGGAAAGCCGAAATGGTGAAACTTCACCCATGTTTTAGACTCTGATTTAGGTCTCACACAACATTCTTCTGGCCGTTGTTTCAGAGGTCAATAATATAACACAGGAAGGCCAAGGGCAGACCAGGCCAGGTTAGACAACCATGCTGATCTCACACTGACTGTCGTCCGACCTCTCATTCCTTGCGTGTGTGTGTGTGTGTGTGTGTGTGTGTGTGTGTGTGTGTTTATGTGAGTGTTGGTGGGGAGGGGGAGGATGGTAGAGGGTTTGCTCAGTCTTCTTTTTCAAGGTCCCTCAGTTGTAAGAATAGACTGTTTATTAGAGAATTTTCTTCTTTCTGGAGGTAGGCCTCTATTGCTCTGAAATTGCTTCTTAGGACTGCTTTCGCTGTGTGCATACATTTGGGAACATTGGGTTTTCACTTACTTTAGCCTCAAGGTATTTTTTCATTTCTTCCTTGATGACATTGCTGACCCATTGAGTATCATGTTGCTTAGATCCCATGCTTTTGTGTGTTTTCCCATTATTTTCTTGCAATTGATTTCTAGGTAGATACCAGAGAAGATGCTTGGTACCATTTCAGTCTTCTTGTATCTATGGAGATATGTTTGAGGGTCTAACATGTGACCTATTGTGGAAAATGTCCCGTGTGCCCTTGAAAGGAGTGTATATTGTTCGGATAAGGGGTGAGATGGTCTACAAATATCAATTTAAGTCCTTTAATTCCATTGTTTCTTGGTTGATTTTCTGTCTGGATGATGTATTTGCATGTCATCATCCCCTACTATGACTCACAATGTCTTCATTTATGACTCACCATGTTTGCTTTCAGTGTTAGTTGGTCCTACGTGTGCCATGTATATGATTCGAAGAGTCCCATCCTCTTGTTGGATTGATGGTTTTATCAATATGACATGTACTTTTTGTCACTTGTTATAGCTTTTGTTTTAAAGTCTATGTTATCTGAGTATTGTTTCCCCAGCTTTTTATTTCCCCATTTCCATTGGTAAAACGTATCTTTTTCCATCCCTTCACTTTCAGTCTCTGTGTGTCTTTCGATATGGAGTGAGTGTTGTGGGAAGCATATGTATTATTTTTTTAGTTTCTTTTATCCATTCTGCGACGCCAGGTTTTATTCTAGGTAACACAACTTTCAATCATTATTTTGATGATGAAATGCTCAATGAGAGGACTTGTTGCATGGTCCTGATAACATGAGAGGCCACCAGGTGCTAAGGCTGCCTTGGAAGTAAGATGGGACACTGTCAGGGCATGAAGTTCCACAGGCCATTCTGCTGGTTGGAAGGAAAACGGCCCCCATTTCCATTTGAGCAGGTCACATGCAATGTGTGACCCTGCCTGACAGACAGTAGGACCTGAAGTTTGAAAGTCAGCATACCCCAGTGTCTCCAGACTCCCTAGGCAATGGGAAAGGTATTTACGATGGTCTAGTAAACAAGGCCACAGGACCCTAGCCTCAACTGGTAGGAAAAAAAGACCCCACCTGAATGCAAATTATGGTTCCCAGACACATTGTTGGAGAGGAGGTAATCCGGCTGCCACCTGGCTTTAGTGGAACAATGCGGCCCTAGCCCTTTCTGTCTGAGAAAGGAGAAACTGCTTGAGTGGGTTGTCAGGAAGCCAGAACATCCTGACAGAGGGTGGAGACCTTGGCCACCCACCAGCAGCGTGCAAATCACAAGTTTCCCTGCCAAAGGCGGGAGACGGATGCCCCACAGCTCGTGCAAGTGGGGCAACATGGACACCAGGCCCTAATGGCAAACGGATGGTGACTTGCCACCTTCCCCCTCACTGCCAGACTGTGAGTGGCACTTGAGACTCCTGGCCCTTCTTGCAGAGGGCGTGAACCCAGGACCCTCTTTGTTGTGCACAACGCCTCAAACCGGTGGCTTTCTTGGAAGAGGAAGTATCCCGCCCATGAAAGCTATGGTCACAAGGGCCTCCTGATAGAAAAGTTTACCCAGGCCTTCAGCTCTCCCAGCAGCTCGTCAGGGACCCAAGACCCTCGTGGATGAGGAATGGTCCACCATGCCTACCAGACATACAAGGGCAAGAAGACTCCAGTTCATTTAGGGTGACCAAGTTGACCCATTCCCCACCTAATGCAGAAGGGAAGGGAGACCAAAACCAGCCCCTATGTGTGAATCAATGAAGCTCTGTGCCCCCGCAATAGCACAACACCTACAACCTCTTCTGGTACAAATAAACCTGGCCTAGGTCTCGCCACAGGAGAGGGGGCTCCAACTACCCCTGACACATCAAATCCTCTGAAAAACTGAGCCAGGAGCCAATAAAAGAAGGCCACTGAAGGGGCAACAGAGAGAGACACACAGTGAGCGAGAGAGACCAAAGACAAAATGACAGAAGGAGACACAGGGAGAAGAAATGGGAGGGGGAGCATAGCATCCAAGACCCAGACCTTGAAAGCCATGGGATGGCCGCTCACCCTGGGAAACACACTGAGACTGTCACACCGAGGCTGTGTTGAGGTGGAATCTTACACATTGGAGTGTGGTCGTGCCGGGGACTGAGGTTCTGTGAGGAGGCGGTGCCCTGTCGGTGGCAATCACGGTGGTGACTAAGTGCATGCCGCCAGGGTCCCAGCAGTGCTATGGTGCTCCGAGCCTCACCCAGATTTCCACCTTGGGGCGACAAGTTGTAGTAGCAGGTACTCTCTCTGCGTGGGTCACGTGCCACTCAGCTTTTCCCATAGAGGTCTTCTGTCCTGCAGTCAGAGGCCTCACACGACTCACAGGGGTGTTGGTGTTTTTCTCCATAGTTGAGTCTGCTGTTTTGTTCCGGCTCTTTTCCCCTGTGTGATGGGAGTCCTAGGTAGGATGGAGGATTACCGTGCATTGGGGAAGATTGCGAACGAGGGGCACAGCAGCGAAGACAGGGGCCTTCGTTATGGTGGGTCATGTGATACATCCCTTGGTCCTGGGTCGAGCGACACGACAGAGTGGGTGACTCAATGCACACTTGCAGGGAGACAGACGGTTTTCCTTGAGTCCTTGGACTGTGGTGCCAAGGACGTGCATTGCCCTGACTGGAGAAAGCCGCTGTGAAGTGATGCAGCGAAGGTGGAGACATGCGTAGTGGAAAGCCCTGGTCCAGGGCATTGCGGATGTCGGTGATTGCCCCAAATGGCTGGGAGCTGCTAGCTTGTGGGCAGGAGCAGGGAGAGAGCTGAAGGATCACCAGCCAGCGGGCGTCGACATGTGGTTGGGGTTGTGAGGCTGTAGGGCAGGGCGGCGAGTTCGCCGATAGCCTGGGGACCAGCAGCGGGTTGAGCGGCGGAAGAGCGGCAACAGGCAGGAGGTATTGCAATGGAGCCCATCGTGGGGTGGCGGCAACAGTAGGGGAAGGCAAAAGCCTGTAGGACGTGGTATTCCAACAGGTCCTCATGCAAGAACTAACCAGACCCGATCATGCTTACGTTCCGGGATCAGACAACATCATCTAATTCAGGGTGGGATTCCCATAGGCACAGGGACTTGACATTGTTTGCCCAAGGGGACCCCTTCCGGCCGGCCTGTTATGTGTGCGTCACCATGCTGGGTGCTCTCACTTAGCGTGTGTGCCAGAGAGCACTCTCCACCAACCTCATCATCCCATGCTGCACGTTTCGCCGTTTCCCCAACCGCTGATCCGGAAGCTGCTGCCGTGAGTAGTGGCCATTCCAGGCTTGCAGTGAGCCTTCTTCATTGGCCATGTCAGGGGCACCGCCGGCCACTGATGCTCCCCTGGTGGTCACACAGTACTGCTAGTGCTGGCCTGCAGGAACTCTCCAGGCCCTGGATGGCTTGCCTCCACACACACAACTGGCTAATCTGCAGTCCCTTGTTTGGGGCAACTGAGGCTTGGGGACTGTCAGAACCCTGGGATTCCAGGCATGGGCATATCGGCCCTGGCCCCGGGACTTGCACCAACAAGTGCCTTGTCACTGGCTCTGACCCGAACTGCTTGCCAGTGTGACCGGCCATAGTCACGGGATGCCAAAAGCACCATCAGGGTTCATCGGGCCCACATCAATGCCACCCTTCTATACACTGCCGTCCACTTTTCCCACGCTATGAACAGGACCCCCACACTCACATGATATTTTCCTATACATCACCTCTCCAAACCCTTTGTGCTGAGCGTTATAATGACAGATGGCTAGAGAGAAAGCAAGACCGAGGCCGAGGGAGACAGACTGAATGAGAGAAGGACAAAGGGAAGAAATTGAAGAGATAGACATAGAAGGAGTGCGATATGAAGAGAGATACACGACAGGTAGACAGTGCGAGAGACAAACAGATAAAGAAACACACACACCCACAGACACACACACTCAGACATGCACACACACCACACTGAAAGAGAGAACCAGAAGCATGAAGAGACCGAGTGTGAGACAGACACAGCATCGCATACAGAGACAGTGATCTAGGAATAGAAAACAAGTCACTGAGAGACACAGAGAGACAGAGAAAGAGAGAAAGAGGGAGCCGGCAGCGTCATAAACTTTCTATTACTCAGTCTGGAAATGACGCCCCAACATTTTCTTTTCTCTATTCCTTAGAAAAGGGTCCCAAACAATGCCAATTCTTAAAAGGCGGGGCTCACGCAGAGATGTGTGACATGGAAGCAGGCACACTGGGAGCCATGGAGGGGCCGCCCCACACGCAGGCCGAGATAGGTGCTTGGCCCCAAGTCTCAACATAATGGAGTCCCTCGAAAGTTCAGTGCCAGAAGGGACTGTGTTGGAAATGGATTTCATTACAGCCCTCTTGAGATAGAGGCAGGAAACCAATGTGCGTCCCTAGGTGCCAGATCAGACGCAGCCCGTAGGCTGTGTTCTGACCTCTGTTCAGCACATACGTCATCGGTCAGGTCTGCACCCGACAACATGTGACCACAGCCCAGGGTTTCTAGGCACTACACGTGTTCATAATGTGATGACATTTTGAGGTGGAGATGCTAGAACGACCTGTACTACGCACATGGGAAAACTGCGGAGGCCCTGACAGCACATGCTGCTCAGAGTCACATCACTATGAGGAGCGCAAGCCAGCTCTGAACCAAGCTCTGGGTCCTCAAAGCCATGGCCGCGGCTGCACACAGGTTGTCCTGAAACTGTGGCATGGTCAGTGTTAGTGTAACTGGGCGTGGCCTTGTTTTGTGAGGTAGGGTGAGCAATCCCTAACCCAGAGGGACTTTGGGGAGTTTTTGTATGTGGAAGAAGTTCACAGAGGAGACCCCAGTCTGTGATCTCACTTCCTGGTCATAAAGCTTAAAAGAACTTGGAACCCTGGTAACCAGGCAACCACATCATAATGAAGCCCTTTCCCAGCTCACTGTGATGGAGATGCTGGAAATAGTACCATGTTTCCATGCTGCGGCCTAGCGGCCTCAGGCACTGGCCTCAGGAAAGCCGAAATGGTGAAACTTTACCCATGTTTTAGACTCTGATTTAGGTCTCACACAACATTCTTCAGGCCATTGTTTCAGAGGTCAATAATATAACACAGGAAGGCCAAGGGCAGACAAGGCCAGGTTAGAGAATCACGCTGATCTCACACTGACTGTCGTCCACCCTCTCATTGTTTGTGTGTGTGTGTGTGCGTGCGTGTGTGTGTGTGTGTGTGTTTATGTGAGTGTTGGTGGAGAGGGGGAGGATGGTAGAGGGTTTGCTCAGTCTTCTTTTTCAAGGTCCCTCAGTTGTAAGAATAGACTGTTTATTAGAGAATTTTCTTCTTTCTGGAGGTAGGTCTCTATTGCTCTGAAATTGCTTCTTAGGACTGCTTTCGCTGTGTGCATACATTTGGGAACATTGTGTTTTCACTTACTTTAGCCTCAAGGTATTTTTTCATTTCTTCCTTGATGACATTGCTGATCCATTGAGTAGCATGTTGCTTAGATCCCATGCCTCTGTGTGTTTTCCCATTATTTTCTTGCATTTGATTTCTAGTTAGATACCAGAGAAGATGCTTGGTACCATTTCAGTCTTCTTGTATCTATGGAGATATGTTTCACGGTCAAACATGTGACCTATTGTGGAAAATGTCCCGTGTGCCCTTGAAGGGAAAGTATATTGTTCGGATAAGGGGTGAGATGGTCTACAAATATCAATTTAAGTCCTTTAATTCCATTGTTTCTTGGTTGATTTTCTGTCTGGATGATGTATTTGCATGTCCTCATCCCCTACTATGACTCTCAATGTCTTCATTTATGACTCACCATGTTTGCTTTCAGTGTTAGTAGGTCCTACTTGTGCCATGTATATGATTAGAAAAGTCTAATCCTCTTGTTGGATTGATGGTTTTATCAATATGACATGTACTTTTTGTCACTTGTTATAGCTTTTGTTTTAAAGTCTATGTTATCTGAGTATTGTTCCCCAGCTTTTTATTTCCCCATTTCCATTGGTAAAACGTATCTTTTTCCATCCCTTTACTTTAAGTCTCTGTGTATCTTTCGATATGGAGTGACATTTGTGGGAAGCATATGTATTATTTTTTTGGTGTCTTTTATCCATTCTGCGACACCAGTTTTTTTTCTAGGTGACGCAACTTGCAATTATTATTTTGATGATGAAACGCTCAATGAGAGGATTTGTTTCATGGTCCTGATAAAATGAGAGGCCAACAGGTGCTAAGGCTGCCTTGGAAGTAGGATGGGACACTGTCAGGGCATGAAGGTCTGCAGGCCATTCTGCTGGTTGGAAGGAACACGGCCCCCATTTCCATTTGAGCAGGTCGCATGCAATATATGACCCTGCCTGACAGACAGTTGGACCTGAAGTTTGAAAGTCAGCATAGCCCGGTGTCCCCAGACTCTCTAGGCAATGGGAAACGTATTTATGATGGTCTAGTAAGCAAGGCCACAGGACCCTAGCCTCAACTGTTAGGAAAAAAAGACCCCACCTGAATGCAAATTATCGGTCCCAGACACATTGTTGGAGAGGAGGTCATCGGCCCGCCACCTAGCCTGAGTGGAATAATGCGGCCCTAGCCCTTTCTGTGTGATAAAGGAGAAACAGCTTGAGTGGGTTGTCAGGAACCCAGAACATCCTGACAGAGGGTGGAGATCTTGGCCACCCATCAGCAGTGTGCATATCACAAGTTTCCCTGCCAAAGGCGGGAGACCGATGCCCCAGAGCTCATGCAAGTGGGACAACATGGACACTAGGCACTACTGGCAAAAGGATGGTGATTTGCCACCCGCTCCCTAGGTGCCAGACAGTGAGTGGCACTTGAGACTCCTGGCCTTGTTGCAGAGGGAGTGAACCCAGGACCCTGTGTGTTGTGCACAACGCCTCAAACCGGTGGCTTTCTTGGAAGACGAAGTATCCCGCCCATGAAAGCTATGGTTACAAGGGCCTCCTGATAGAAAAGTTTACCCAGGCCTTCAGCTTGCCCAGCAGCTCGCCAGGGACCCAAGACCCTCTTGGTTGAGGAATGGTCCACCATGCCTACCAGACATAAAAGGGAAAGAAGACCCTAGTTCATTTAGGGTGACCAAGTTGTCCCATTCCCCACCTAATGCAGAAGGGAAGGGAGACCTAAACCAGCCCCTATGAGTGGATCAATGAGGCTCTGTGCCCCCACAATAGCACAACACCTACAACCTCTTCTGGCACAAATAAACCTGGCCTAGGTCTCGCCACAGGAGAGGGGGTCTCCAACTTCCCCTGACACATCAAATCCTCTGAACAATTGAGGTAAGAGCCAATAAAAGAAGGCCACTGAAGGGGCAACAGAGTGAGACACACAGGGAGCGAGAGAGACCCGCAGACAAAATGACAGAAGGAGACACAGGGAGAAGGAATGGGAGGGGGAGCATAGCATCCAAGACCCAGAGCTTGACAGCCATGGGATGGCCACTCACCCTGGGAAACACTCTGAGACAGTCACACCGAGGCTGTGTTGAGGTGGAATCTTACACATTGGAGTGTGGTCGTGCCGGGGACTGGTGTCCTGTGAGGAGACGGTGCCCTGTCGGTGGCAATCACGGTGGTGACTAAGTGCATGCCGCCAGGGTCCCAGCAGTGAGATGGTGCTCGGAGCCTCACCCAGATTTCCTCCTTGGGGCGACAAGTTGTAGTAGCAGGTACTCTCTGTGCGTGGGTCACTTGCCTCTGAGCTTTTCCCATAGAGGTCTTCTTTCCTGCAGTCAGAGGCCTCACACGACTCACAGGGGTGTTGGTGTTTTTCTCCATAGTTGAGTCTGCTGTTTTGGTCCGGCTCTTTTCCCCTGTGTGATGGGAGTCCTAGGTAGGATGGAGGATTACCGTGCATTGGGGTGATTGCGAACGAGGGGCACAGCAGCGAAGACAGGGGCCTTCGTTATGGTGGGTCATGTGATACATCCCTTGGTCCTTGGTCCAGCAACAGACAGCGTGGGTGACTCAATGCACACTTGCAGGGAGACAGACGGTTTTCCTTGAGTCCTTGGTCTGCGGTGCCAAGGACGTGCATTGCCCTGAGTGGAGAAAGCCACCGTGAGGTGTATTGTGATCAGTAAGAATGGGGGATTGTGATCAGGAAACTAGGGGAATTGTGATCAGGAAGCCAGAGGAATTGTGATCAGGAAGCAAAGGGCATTGTGATCAGTAGGCAAGGGGTATTGTGATCAGGTACCGTGATGTGTAAGACGGGGCATTCTGATAAGCAAACAGGGGGCAATGTGATCAGGAAGAAAGGGGCAGTGGGATCAGCAAGCAGGGAGAATTTTAATCACTAATCAGGGGGTATTGTGATCACAAACAAGGGTCATTATGATCAAGAGCAAGGGGCATTGTGATCACAAAGTATGGGGCATTGTGATCACTAAGAATGGGGATTGTGATGGACAAGCAAGGGGAATTGTAATCATGAAGCAAAGGGCATTGTAATCATTAGGCAAGGGGTATTGTGATCAGGTAACAAGGAGTAGTTTGATGTGTAAACAGGGGGCAATGTGAAAAAGAAAAAAGGGGCATTTTGACCAGTTACCAGGGAGCATTGTATCACTAATTAGGTGGTATTGTGATCAATAACAGCGGTCATTATGATTAAGAACAAAGGGCATTGTAATCACAGAGCAATGGGCATTGTGATCAGTAACAGGGAGCATTGTGATCACTAAGGATGGGGGATAGTGATCAGGAAGCAAGGGGAATGGTGATCAAGAAGCAAAGGGCCTTGTGATCAGTAGGCAAGGGGTATTGTGATCAGGTACCGTGATGTGAAAAGACGGGGAATTCTGATAAGCAAGCAGGGGGCAATGTGATCAGGAAGAAAGTGTAATTATGATCACTCGCAGGGAGCATTTTATTCACTAATCAGGGGGTATTGTGATCAGAAACAGGGGTCATTATGATCGAGAAGAAGCGGCATTCTGACCAGTATACAAGGGGCATTGTGATCACAAAGCAGGGGTCATTGTGATCGCTAACTGGGGTATTGTGATCAGAAAAGATGGGGGATTGTGATCAGGAAGCAAGGGGAATTGTGATCAGGAAGCAAGAGATATTGTGATCAGGAAGCAAAGGGCATTGTGATCAGTAGGAAAGGGGTATTATGATCGGTGAACAAGGGGCAATGTGATCACAAAGCAGTGGGCATTGCGATCAGTAATGGGGGCATTGTGATCACTAAGGATGGGGGAATGTGATCAGGAAACAAAGGGCATTGTTATCAGTATGCAAGAGGTATTGTTTACAGTGAAAAAGGGGTACTGTGATGTGTAAATAGGGGGTATTCTGATAAGTAAGCAGGGGCATTTTGATCAAGAAGAAAGGGGCATTGTGATCAGTAATGGGGGTATGGTGATCAGGAAGAATGGGGAATTGTGATCAGGAAGCAAGGGGAATTGTGATCAGGAAGCAAGAGGGATTGTGATCAGGAAGCAAACGCATTGTGATCAGTAGCCAAGGGGTATTGTGATCAGTGAACAAGGGGTACTGTGATGTGTAAACAGGGGGCATTCTGAAAAGTAAGCAGTGGGCCTTGTGATCAGGAAAAAAGGGGCATTGTGATCAGTAACTGGGTTATTGTGATCAATAAGAATGTGGAGTTGTGATCAGGAAACAAAGGAGATTTTAATCAGAAGGCAAGGGGTATAGTGATAGGTGAACAAGGGGTACTGTGATGTGTAAACTGGGGGCATTCTGATAAGTAAGCAGGGGTCATTGTGATCAGGAAGAAAGGGGCATTGTGATCAGTATGCAGGGAGCATTGTAATCACTAATGAGGGGTTATTGTGATAACAAACAAGGGTCATTATGATCAAGAGCAAGGGGCTTTGTGATCACAAAGCAGGGGGTATTGTGCTCAGTTAGGATGTGGAATTGTGATCAGGAAGTAGAGGAATTGTGATCAGGAAGCAAGAGTCATTGTGATCAGGAAGCAAAGAGCATTGTGAGCAGTAGCAAGGGGTATTGTGATAATTGATCAAGGGTACTGTGATGTGTAAACAGGGGCATTCTGATAAGTAAGCACGGGCATTGTGATCAGGAAGAAAGCGGCATTGTGATCAGTAAGCACGGAATATTGTAATCACTATACAGGAGGTATTGTGATCAGAAACAGGGGTCATTATGATCAAGAACAAGCGGCAATGTGATCAGTAAAGAAGGGGTATTGTGATCACAAAGCAGGGGGCATTGTGATCAGGAAAAAAGGGGCATTTTGAGCAGAAAGCAGGGAGCATTGTAATCAATAATGAAGGGGTTTGTGATCACAACAAGTGTCATTATGATCAAGAGCAAGTGGCATTGTGATCACAAAGCAGGGGGCATTGTGATCAGTAAGGATGGGGAATTGTGAACAGGAAATAGCGGAATTGTGATCACGAAGCAAGAGGTATTGTGATCAGGAAGTAAAGGGCATTGTGTTCAATACGCAAGGGTATTGTGATCAACGAAGAACGCGTACTGCATGTGTAAACAGGGGGCAATGTGATCAGGAAGAAAGGGACATTGTGAGTCGTAAGCAGGGAGCATTGTAATCATTCATCAGGGGGTATTGTGATCAGAAACAGGGTTCATTATGATCAAGAACAAGCGGCATTGTGATCAGTAAAGAAGGGTCATTGTGATCACAAAGCAGGGGCATTGTGATCAGTAACAGGGGTATTGTGATCAGGAAGCAAGGGTAATTGTGATCAGGAAGCAATAGTTATTGTTTTCAGGAAGCAAAGGGCATTGTGATCAGTAGGCAAGGGGAATTTTGATCAGGAAGCTGAGGTAATGTGATCAGGAAGCTAAGGGCACTGTGATCACTTGGGAAGGGATATTGTGATCAGTCAACAAGGGGTACTGTGATGTGTAAACAGGGGGCATTCTGAAAAGTCACCAGGCGCATTGTGATCAGAAAGAAAGGGGCATTTTGACCAGTTACCAGGGAGCATTGTAATCACTAATTAGGTGGTATTTTTATCACAAACAGAGGTCATTATGATTAAGAACAAGGGGCATTGTAATCACAAAGCAAGGGGCATTGTGATCAGTAACAGTGGGTGTTGTGAACAGTAAGGATGGGGGATTGTGATCAGGAAGTAAGGGGAATTGAGATCAGGAAGCAAGAGGTAATGTGCTCAGGAGCAAAAGGCATTGTGTTCAGTAGGCAAGGGGTATTGTGATGTGTAAACGGGACATTCTGAAAAGTAAGCAGGTTTCATTGTGATTATTAAAAGGGGGAATTTTGATCAGGAATAAAGGGGCATTTTGACCAGTAAGCAGGGAGCATTGTAATCACTAATTGGGTGGTATTGTGATCACAAACATGGGCCATTATGATTCACAACAAGGGGCATTGTGATCACAAAGCAGGGGGCATTGTCATCAGTAACAGGGGGCATTGTGATCACTAACGATGGGGGATTGTGATCAGGAAGCAAGGGGAATTTTGATCAGGAAGCAAAGGGCATTGTGACCAGTAGGCAAGGCGTATTGCGATCAGAGAACATGGGGTAACGTGATGTGTAAAGATGGGGCATTCTGATAAGCATGCAGGGGGCAATGTGATCAGGAAGAAAGGTGAATTGTGATCAGGAAGCAAGGGGAATTTTGATCAGGAAGCAAGAGTTATCGTGATCAGGAAGCAAAGGGCATTGTATGCAGTAGGCAAGGGGTATTGTGATCAGAGAACAAGGGGTACTGTGATGTGTAAACAGGGGGCATTCTGATAAGTAAGCAGGGGCATTGTGATCAGGAGAAAAGGGGAATTTTGACCATTAAGCAGGGAGCATTGTAATTACTATTCAGGGTGCATTGTGACTACAAACAAGGGTCATTATGATCAAGAGCAAGGGGCATTGTGATCACAAAGCAGGGGGCATTGTGATCAGTAATGATGGGGAATTGTGATCAGGAAGTAAGGAGATTTGTGATCAGGAAGCAAGAGGGATTGTGATCAGGAAGCAAGGGGCATTTTGATCAGTAGGCAAGGGGTATTGTGATCAGTGAACAACGGGTACTGTGATGTGTAAACAGGGTGCATTCTGAAAAGTAAGCAGGGGGTGTTGTGATCAGGAAGATAGGGTCATTGTGACCAGTAAGCAGGGAGCATTGTAATCACCAATCAGGGGTATTGTGAGCAGAAACAGGGGTCTTCATGATCAAGAGCAAGGGGCACTGTGATCACAATGCAGAGGGAATTGTGATCAGTAAAGATGGGAGATTGTGATCAGGAAGCAAGGGGAATTGTGATCAGGAAGCAAGAGGGATTGTGATCAGGAAGAAAAGGCATTGTGACCAGTAGGCAAGGGGTATTGTGATCAGTGAACAAGGGGTAATGTGATGTGTAAACAGGGGGCATTCTGAAAAGTAAGCAGTGGGCATTGTGATCAGGAAAAAAGGGGCACTGTGATCAGTAACTGGGTTATTGTGATCAATAAGAATGTGGAGTTGTGATCAGGAAACAAAGGACATTGTGATCAGTAGGCAAGGGGTATAGTGATAGGTGAACAAGAGGTACTGTGATGTGTAAACTGGGGGCATTCTGATAAGTAAGCAGGGGTCATTGTGATCAGGAAGAAAGGGGCATTGTGATCACAAAGCAGGGGCATTTTGTTCAGTAAAAGGGGGCATTGTTATCCAGAACAAAGGGGCATTTTGACCAGTAAGCAGTGAGCATTGTAACCACTAATTAGGGGGTATTGTGATCAGAAACAGGGGACATTATGATCAAGAACAAGAAGCATTGTGATCAGTAAAGAACGGGCATTGTGATCACAAAGCAGGCGCTTTGTGATCATTAACGGGGGTATTGTGATCAGGAAGGAAGGGGAATTGTGATCAGAAAGCCAGAGGTATTGTTATCAGGAATCAATGGGCATTGTGATCAGTTGGCAAGGGGTATTGTGATCAGTGAACAAGGGGTACTGTGATGTGTAAACAGGGGGCATTCTGAAAAGTAAGCAGTGGGCATTGTGATCAGTAAAAGGGGGCATTGTGATCAGGAACAAAGGGGCATTTTGACCAGTAAGCAGGGAGCATTATAATCACTAATTTGGGGTGATTGTGATCAAAAACAGGGGTCATTATGATTCAGAACAAGGGGCATTGTGATCACAAAGCAGGGGCATTGTGATCAGTAACAGGGGGCATAGTGATCCTTAAGGATGGGGGATTGTGATGAGGAAGCAAAGGGCATTGGCATCAGTAGGCAAGGGGTATTGTGATCGGTGAATAAGGGGTACTGTGGTCTGTAAACAGGGGATATTCTATAAAGTATGCAGGATGCATAGTGATCAGAAAAGGTGGCAATGTGATCAGGAACAAATGGGCATTTTGACCAGTAAGCAGGGAGCATTGTAATCACTAATCAGGGGGAATTGTGATCAGAAACAGGGGTCATTATGATCAAGTACAAGCGACATTGTTGTCAGTAAAGACGGGGCATTGTGATCACAATCAGGGGCATTGTTATCATTAACTCGGGTATTGTGATCAGTAAGGATGCGGGATTGTGATCAGGAAATAAGGGGAATTGTGATCAGGAAGCAAGAGGCATTGTGATCAGGAACCAAAGGGCATTGTGAGCAGTAAGCACGGAATATTGTAATCACTAAACATGAGGTATTGTGATCAGAAACAGGGGTCATTATGATCAAGAACAAGCGGCATTTTGATCAGTAAAGAAGGGGCATTGTGATCACAAAGCAGGGGGCATTGTGATCAGTAAAAGGGGGCAGTGTGATCCGGAACAAAGGGGCATTTTGACCAGTAAGCAGGGAGCATTGTAATCACTAATCAGAGGGTATCGTGACCACAAACAAGGGTCATTATTATCAAGAGCAAGGGGCATTGCGATCAGGAAGTATGGGGCATTGTGATCAGGAACCCAGGGAATTGTGATCAGGAAGCAAGATATATTGTGATCAGGAAGCAAAGGGCATTGTGATCATTACCAAGGGCTATCGTGAATAGTTTACAAGAGGTATGTGATGTGTAAACAGGGCGTATTCTGAAAATTAAGCAGGGGGCACTGAGATCAGTATCGGGGGTATTGTGATCAGTAAGGATGGTGGATTGTGATCAGGAGGCAAGGGCAATTGTGATCAGGAAGCCACAGTTATTGTGATCAGGAAACAAAGGGCATTGTGATCAGTAGGCAAGGGATATTTTGATCAGTGAACAATGCGTACTGTGATGTGTAAACAGGGGGCAATGTGATCAGTAAGCAGGGAGCATTTTAATCACTCATCAGGGGGTATTGTTATCAGAAACAGTGGTCTTTATGATTAAGAACAAGGGGCATTGTGATCACAAAGCAGGGGGTATTGTGATCAGTAACACGGGGCATTGTGATCACTAAAGATGGGGGATTGTGATCAGGAATCAAGGGGAATTGTGATCAGGAAGCAAGAGGCATTGTGATCAGGAAGCAAAGGGCATTGTGAGAAGTAGGCAAGGGGTATTGTGATCAGCGAACAAGGGGTACTGTGATGTGTAACAGGGGGCATTCTGAAAAGTAAGCAGGGGGCATTGTGGACAGTAAAAGGGGGCATTTTGATCAGGAAGAATGGGGCATTCTGATCAGTAAGGAGGGAGCATTGTAATCACAAATCAGGGGGTATTGTGATCAGAAACAAGGGGCATTATGGTCAAGAACAAGGGGCATTGTGATAAAAAAACAAGGGGCATTGTGATCACAATGCAGGGGGCATTGGGATCAGTAACGGGGTATTGTGATCAGTAAGAATGGGGGATTTTGATCAGGAAGTAAGGGGAATTGTGATCAGGAAGCAAAGAGCATTGTGAGCAGTAGGCAAGGGGTATTGTGATAATTGATCAAGGGTACTGTGATGTGTAAACTGGGGCATTCTGATAAGTAAGCAAGGGCATTGTGATCAGGAAGAAAGCGGCATTGTGATCAGTAAGCACGGAATATTGTAATCACTATACAGGAGGTATTGTGATCAGAAACAGGGGTCATTATGATCAAGAACAAGCGGCAATGTGATCAGTAAAGAAGGGGTAATGTGATCACAAAGCAGGGGGCATTGTGATCAGGAAAAAAGGGGCATTTTGAGCAGAAAGAAGGGAGCATTGTAATCACTAATGAAGGGGTTTGTGATCACAACAAGTGTCATTATGATCAAGAGCAAGTGGCATTGTGATCACAAAGCAGGGGGCATTGTGATCAGTAAGGATGGGGAATTGTGAACAGGAAATAGCGGAATTGTGATCACGAAGCAAGAGATATTGTGATCAGGAAGCAAAGGGCATTGTGATCAGTACGCAAGGGGTATTGTGATCAATGAAGAACGCGTACTGCATGTGTAAACAGGGGACAATGTGATCAGGAAGAAAGGGACATTGTGAGTAGTAAGCAGGGAGCATTGTAATCATTCATCAGGGGGTATTGTGATCAGAAACAGGGTTCATTATGATCAAGAACAAGCGGCATTGTGATCAGTAAAGAAGGGTTTTTGTGATCACAAAACAGGGACATTGTGATCAGTAACAGGGGTATTGTGATCAGGAAGCAAGGGTAATTGTGATCAGGAAGCAATAGTTATTGTTTTCAGGAAGCAAAGGGCATTGTGATCAGTAGGCAAGGGGAATTTTGATCAGGAAGCTGAGGTAATGTGATCAGGAAGCTAAGGGCATTGTGATCACTTGGGAAGGGATATTGTGATCAGTCAACAAGGGGTACTGTGATGTGTAAACAGGGGGCATTCTGATAAGTCACCAGGCGCATTGTGATCAGAAAGAAAGGGGCATTTTGACCAGTTACCAGGGAGCATTGTAATCACTAATTAGGTGGTATTTTGATCACAAAGAGGGGTCATTATGATTAACAACAATAGGCATTGTAATCACAAAGCAAGGGGCATTGTGATCAGTAACAGGGGGTATTGTGAACAGTAAGGATGGGGGATTGTGATCAGGAAGTAAGGGGAATTGAGATCAGGAAGCAGGAGGTATTGTGCTCAGGAGCAAAAGGCATTGTGTTCAGTAGGCAAGGGGTATTGTGATGTGTAACCAGGGGACATTCTGAAAAGTAAGCAGGGGTCATTGTGATCATTAAAAGGGGGAATTTTGATCAGGAATAAAGGGGCATTTTGACCAGTAAGCAGGGAGCATTGTAAACACTAATTTTGTGGTATTGTGATCACAAACATGGGCCATTATGATTCAGAACAAGGGGCATTGTGATCACAAAGCAAGGGGCATTGTCATCAGTAACAGGGGGCATTGTGATCACTAAGGATGGGGGATTGTGATCAGGAAGCAAGGGGAATTTTGATCAGGAAGCAAAGGGCATTGTGACCAGTAGGCAAGGCGTATTGCGATCAGGGAACAAGGGGTAACATGATGTGTAAAGACGGGGCATTCTGATAAGCATACAGGGGGCAATGTGATCATGAAGAAAGGTGAATTGTGATCAGGAAGCAAGGGGAATAGTGATCAGGAAGCAAGAGTTACTGTGAGCAGTAGGCAAGGGGTATTGTGATCAGAGAACAAGGGGTACTATGATGTGTAAACAGGGGGAATTCTGATAAGTAAGCAGGGGCATTGTGATCAGGAGAAAAAGGGCATTTTGACCATTAAGCAGGGAGCATTGTAATTACTATTCAGGGTGCATTGTGACCACAAACAAGGGTCATTATGATCAAGAGCAAGGGGCATTGTGATAACAAAGCAGGGGGCATTGTAATCAGTAAAGATGGGGAATTGTGATCAGGAAGCAAGGGGCTTGTGATCAGTAGGCAAGGGGTATTGTGATTAGTGAATAACGGGTACTGTGATGTGTAAACAGGGTGCATTCTGAAAAGTAAGCAGGGGGCGTTGTGATCAGGAAGAAAGGGTCATTGTGATCAGTAAGCAGGGAGCATTGTAATCACTAATCAGGGGTATTGTGATCAGAAACAGGGGTCTTCATGATCAAGAGCAAGGGGCACTGTGATCACAATGCAGTGGGCATTGTGATCAGTAAAGATGGGAGATTGTGATCAGGAAGCAAGGGGAATTGTGATCAGGAAGCAAGAGGTATTGTGATCAGGAAGCAAAGGGCATTGTGATCAGTAGGCAAAGTGTTTTGTGATCGGTGAACAAGGGGTACTGTGACGTGTAAACAGGGGATATTCTGAAAACTAAGCAGGCAGCATTGTGATCAGTAAAAGGGGGCACTGTGATCAGGAACAAACTGGCATTTTGACCAGTAAGCCGGGAGCATTGTAATCACTAATCAGGGGGTATTGTGATCAGAAACAGGGGTCATTATGATCAAGTACAAGCGACATTGTGATCAGTAAAGACGGGGCATTGTGATCACAATGCAGGGGCATTGTTATCATTAACGGGGGTACTGTGATCAGTAAGGATGGGGGATTGTGATCAGGAAGCAAGGGGAATTGTGATCAGGAAGCAAGAGGTATTGTGATCAGGAAGCAAAGGGCATTGTGAGCAGTAGGCAAGGGGTATTGTGATAATTGATCAAGGGTACTGTGATGTGTAAACTGGGGCATTCTGATAAGTAAGCAAGGGCATTGTGATCAGGAAGAAAGCGGCATTGTGATCAGTAAGCACGGAATATTGTAATCACTATACAGGAGGTATTGTGATCAGAAACAGGGGTCATTATGATCAAGAACAAGCGGCAATGTGATCAGTAAAGAAGGGGTAATGTGATCACAAAGCAGGGGGCATTGTGATCAGGAAAAAAGGGGCATTTTGAGCAGAAAGAAGGGAGCATTGTAATCACTAATGAAGGGGTTTGTGATCACAACAAGTGTCATTATGATCAAGAGCAAGTGGCATTGTGATCACAAAGCAGGGGGCATTGTGATCAGTAAGGATGGGGAATTGTGAACAGGAAATAGCGGAATTGTGATCACGAAGCAAGAGATATTGTGATCAGGAAGCAAAGGGCATTGTGATCAGTACGCAAGGGGTATTGTGATCAATGAAGAACGCGTACTGCATGTGTAAACAGGGGACAATGTGATCAGGAAGAAAGGGACATTGTGAGTAGTAAGCAGGGAGCATTGTAATCATTCATCAGGGGGTATTGTGATCAGAAACAGGGTTCATTATGATCAAGAACAAGCGGCATTGTGATCAGTAAAGAAGGGTTTTTGTGATCACAAAACAGGGACATTGTGATCAGTAACAGGGGTATTGTGATCAGGAAGCAAGGGTAATTGTGATCAGGAAGCAATAGTTATTGTTTTCAGGAAGCAAAGGGCATTGTGATCAGTAGGCAAGGGGAATTTTGATCAGGAAGCTGAGGTAATGTGATCAGGAAGCTAAGGGCATTGTGATCACTTGGGAAGGGATATTGTGATCAGTCAACAAGGGGTACTGTGATGTGTAAACAGGGGGCATTCTGATAAGTCACCAGGCGCATTGTGATCAGAAAGAAAGGGGCATTTTGACCAGTTACCAGGGAGCATTGTAATCACTAATTAGGTGGTATTTTGATCACAAAGAGGGGTCATTATGATTAACAACAATAGGCATTGTAATCACAAAGCAAGGGGCATTGTGATCAGTAACAGGGGGTATTGTGAACAGTAAGGATGGGGGATTGTGATCAGGAAGTAAGGGGAATTGAGATCAGGAAGCAGGAGGTATTGTGCTCAGGAGCAAAAGGCATTGTGTTCAGTAGGCAAGGGGTATTGTGATGTGTAACCAGGGGACATTCTGAAAAGTAAGCAGGGGTCATTGTGATCATTAAAAGGGGGAATTTTGATCAGGAATAAAGGGGCATTTTGACCAGTAAGCAGGGAGCATTGTAAACACTAATTTTGTGGTATTGTGATCACAAACATGGGCCATTATGATTCAGAACAAGGGGCATTGTGATCACAAAGCAAGGGGCATTGTCATCAGTAACAGGGGGCATTGTGATCACTAAGGATGGGGGATTGTGATCAGGAAGCAAGGGGAATTTTGATCAGGAAGCAAAGGGCATTGTGACCAGTAGGCAAGGCGTATTGCGATCAGGGAACAAGGGGTAACATGATGTGTAAAGACGGGGCATTCTGATAAGCATACAGGGGGCAATGTGATCATGAAGAAAGGTGAATTGTGATCAGGAAGCAAGGGGAATAGTGATCAGGAAGCAAGAGTTACTGTGAGCAGTAGGCAAGGGGTATTGTGATCAGAGAACAAGGGGTACTATGATGTGTAAACAGGGGGAATTCTGATAAGTAAGCAGGGGCATTGTGATCAGGAGAAAAAGGGCATTTTGACCATTAAGCAGGGAGCATTGTAATTACTATTCAGGGTGCATTGTGACCACAAACAAGGGTCATTATGATCAAGAGCAAGGGGCATTGTGATAACAAAGCAGGGGGCATTGTAATCAGTAAAGATGGGGAATTGTGATCAGGAAGCAAGGGGCTTGTGATCAGTAGGCAAGGGGTATTGTGATTAGTGAATAACGGGTACTGTGATGTGTAAACAGGGTGCATTCTGAAAAGTAAGCAGGGGGCGTTGTGATCAGGAAGAAAGGGTCATTGTGATCAGTAAGCAGGGAGCATTGTAATCACTAATCAGGGGTATTGTGATCAGAAACAGGGGTCTTCATGATCAAGAGCAAGGGGCACTGTGATCACAATGCAGTGGGCATTGTGATCAGTAAAGATGGGAGATTGTGATCAGGAAGCAAGGGGAATTGTGATCAGGAAGCAAGAGGTATTGTGATCAGGAAGCAAAGGGCATTGTGATCAGTAGGCAAAGTGTTTTGTGATCGGTGAACAAGGGGTACTGTGACGTGTAAACAGGGGATATTCTGAAAACTAAGCAGGCAGCATTGTGATCAGTAAAAGGGGGCACTGTGATCAGGAACAAACTGGCATTTTGACCAGTAAGCCGGGAGCATTGTAATCACTAATCAGGGGGTATTGTGATCAGAAACAGGGGTCATTATGATCAAGTACAAGCGACATTGTGATCAGTAAAGACGGGGCATTGTGATCACAATGCAGGGGCATTGTTATCATTAACGGGGGTACTGTGATCAGTAAGGATGGGGGATTGTGATCAGGAAGCAAGGGGAATTGTGATCAGGAAGCAAGAGGTATTGTGATCAGGAAGCAAAGGGCATTGTGATCAGTAGGCAAAGTGTTTTGTGATCGGTGAACAAGGGGTACTGTGACGTGTAAACAGGGGATATTCTGAAAACTAAGCAGGCAGCATTGTGATCAGTAAAAGGGGGCACTGTGATCAGGAACAAACTGGCATTTTGACCAGTAAGCCGGGAGCATTGTAATCACTAATCAGGGGGTATTGTGATCAGAAACAGGGGTCATTATGATCAAGAACAAGCGGCAATGTGATCAGTAAAGAAGGGGTAATGTGATCACAAAGCAGGGGGCATTGTGATCAGGAAAAAAAGGGGCATTTTGAGCAGAAAGCAGGGAGCATTGTAATCACTAATGAAGGGGTTTGTGATCAAAACAAGTGTCATTATGATCAAGAGCAAGTGGCATTGTGATCACGAAGCAAGAGGTATTGTGATCAGGAAGTAAAGGGCATTGTGATCAATACGCAAGGGTATTGTGATCAACGAAGAACGCGTACTGCATGTGTAAACAGGGGGCAATGTGATCAGGAAGAAAGGGACATTGTGAGTAGTAAGCAGGGAGCATTGTAATCATTCATCAGGGGGTATTGTGATCAGAAACAGGGTTCATTATGATCCAGAACAAGCGGCATTGTGATCAGTAAAGAAGGGTCACTGTGATCACAAAGCAGGGGCATTGTGATCAGTAACAGGGGTATTGTGATCAGGAAGCAAGGGTAATTGTGATCAGGAAGCAATAGTTATTGTTTTCAGGAAGCAAAGGACATTGTGATCAGTAGGCAAGGGGAATTTTGATCAGTAAGCTGAGGTAATATGATCAGGAAGCTAAGGGCATTTTGATCACTTAGGAAGGGATATTGTGATCAGTCAACAAGGGGTACTGTGATGTGTAAACAGGGGGCATTCTGAAAAGTCACCAGGCGCATTGTGATCAGAAAAAAGGGGCATTTTGACCAGTTACCAGGGAGCATTGTAATCACTAATTAGGTGGTATTTTGATCACAAACAGAGGTCATTATGATTAAGAACAAGGGGCATTGTAATCACAAAGCAAGGGGCATTGTGATCAGTAACAGTGGGTGTTGTGAACAGTAAGGATGAGGGATTGTGATCAGGAAGTAAGGGGAATTGAGATCAGGAAGCAAGAGGTATTGTGCTCAGGAGCAAAAGGCATTGTGTTCAGTAGGCAAGGGGTATTGTGATGTGTAAACAGGGGACATTCTGAAAAGTATGCAGGTTTCATTGTGATCATTAACAGGGGGAATTTTGATCAGGAATAAAGGGGCATTTTGACCAGTAAGCAGGGAGCATTGTAATCACTAATTGGGTGGTATTGTGATCACAAACATGGGCCATTATGATTCAGAACAAGGGGCATTGTGATCACAAAGCAGGGGGCATTGTCATCAGTAACAGGGGGCATTGTGATCACTAAGGATGGGGGATTGTGATCAGGAAGCAAGGGGAATTTTGATCAGGAAGCAAAGGGCATTGTGACCAGTAGGCAAGGCGTATTGCGATCAGGGAACAAGGGGTAACGTGATGTGTAAAGATGGGGCATTCTGATAAGCATGCAGGGGGCAATGTGATCAGGAAGAAAGGTGAATTGTGATCAGGAAGCAAGGGGAATTTTGATCAGGAAGCAAGAGTTATCGTGATCAGGAAGCAAAGGGCATTGTGAGCAGTAGGCAAGGGGTATTGTGATCAGAGAACAAGGGGTACTGTGATGTGTAAACAGGGGGCATTCTGATAAGTAAGCAGGGGCATTGTGATCAGGAGAAAAGGGGAATTTTGACCATTAAGCAGGGAGCATTGTAATTACTATTCAGGGTGCATTGTGACTACAAACAAGGGTCATTATGATCAAGAGCAAGGGGCATTGTGATCACAAACCAGGGGGCATTGTGATCAGTAATGATGGGGAATTGTGATCAGGAAGTAAGGGGATTTGTGATCAGGAAGCAAGAGGGATTGTGATCAGGAAGCAAGGGGCATTGTGATCAGTAGGCAAGGGGTATTGTGATCAGTGAACAACGGGTACTGTGATGTGTAAACAGGGTGCATTCTGAAAAGTAAGCAGGGGGTGTTGTGATCAGGAAGATAGGGTCATTGTGATCAGTAAGCAGGGAGCAATGTAATCACCAATCAGGGGTATTGTGATCAGAAACAGGGGTCTTCATGATCAAGAGCAAGGGGCACTGTGATCACAATGCAGAGGGAATTGTGATCAGTAAAGATGGGAGATTGTGATCAGGAAGCAAGGGGAATTGTGATCAGGAAGCAAGAGGGATTGTGATCAGGAAGAAAAGGCATTGTGACCAGTAGGCAAGGGGTATTGTGATCAGTGAACAAGGGGTAATGGGATGTGTAAACAGGGGGCATTCTGAAAAGTAAGCAGTGGGCATTGTGAGCAGGAAAAAAGGGGCATTGTGATCAGTAACTGGGTTATTGTGATCAATAAGAATGTGGAGTTGTGATCAGGAAACAAAGGACATTGTGATCAGTAGGCAAGGGGTATAGTGATAGGTGAACAAGGGGTACTGTGATGTGTAAACTGGGGGCATTCTGATAAGTACGCTGGGGTCATTGTGATGAGGAAGAAAGGGGCACTGTGATCACAAAGCAGGGGGCATTGTGTTCAGTAAAAGGGGGCATTGTTATCCAGAACAAAGGGGCATTTTGACCAGTAAGCAGCGAGCATTGTAACCACTAATCAGGGGGTATTGTGATCAGAAACAGGGGTTTTATGATCAAGAACAAGTAGCATTGTGATCAGTAAAGAATGGGCATTGTGATCACAAAGCAGGCACTTTGTGATCATTAACGGGGGTATTGTGATCAGGAAGGAAGGGGAATTGTGATCAGAAAGCCAGAGGTATTGTGATCAGTAATCAATGGGCATTGTGATCAGTTGGCAAGGGGTATTGTGATCAGTGAACAAGGGGTACTGTGATGTGTAAACAGGGGGCATTCTGAAAAGTAAGCAGCGGCCATTGTGATCAGTAAAAGGGGGCATTGTGATCAGGAACAAAGGGGCATTTTGACCAGTAAGGAGGGAGCATTATAATCACTAATTTGGGGGGATTGTGATCAAAAACAGGGGTCATTATGATTAAGAACAAGGGGCATTGTGATCACAAAGCAGGGGCATTGTGATCAGTAACAGGGGGCATAGTGATGCTTAAGGATGGGGGATTGTGATGAGGAAGGAAAGGGCATTGGCATCAGTAGGCAAGGGGTATTGTGATCGGTGAATAAGGGGTACTGTTGTCTGTAAACAGGGGATATTCTATAAAGTATGCAGGATGCATTGTGATCAGAAAAGGGGGCAATGTGATCAGGAACGAATGGGCATTTTGACCAGTAAGCAGGCAGCATTGTAATCACTAATCAGGGGGAATTGTGATCAGAATCAGGGGTTATTATGATCAAGTACAAGCGACATTGTGATCAGTAAAGACGGGGCATTGTGATCACAATGCAGGGGCATTGTTATCATTAACGGGGGTATTGTGATCAGTAAGGATGGGGGATTGTGATCAGGAAATAAGGGGAATTGTGATCAGGAAGCAAGAGGCATTGTGATCAGGAACCAAAGGGCATTGTGAGCAGTAAGCACGGAATATTGTAATCACTAAACATGAGGTATTGTGATCAGAAACAGGGGTCATTATGATCAAGAACAAGCGGTATTGTGATCAGTAAAGAAGGGGCATTGTGATCACAAAGCAGGGGGCATTGTGATCAGTAAAAGGGGGCAGTGTGATCCGGAAAAAAGGGGCATTTTGACCAGTAAGCAGGGAGCATTGTAATCACTAATCAGAGGGTATCGTGACCACCAACAAGGGTCATTATTATCAAGAGCAAGGGGCATTGTGATCAGTAAAGAAGGGTCATTGTGATCACAAAGCAGGGGCATTGTGATCAGTAACAGGGGTATTGTGATCAGGAAGCAAGGGTAATTGTGATCAGGAAGCAATAGTTATTGTTTTCAGGAAGCAAAGGGCATTGTGATCAGTAGGCAAGGGGAATTTTGATCAGGAAGCTGAGGTAATGTGATCAGGAAGCTAAGGGCATTGTGATCACTTGGGAAGGGATATTGTGATCAGTCAACAAGGGGTACTGTGATGTGTAAACAGGGGGCATTCTGAAAAGTCACCAGGCGCATTGTGATCAGAAAGAAAGGGGCATTTTGACCAGTTACCAGGGAGCATTGTAATCGCTAATTAGGTGATATTTTGATCACAAACAGGGGTCATTATGATTAAGAACAAGGGGCATTGTAATCACAAAGCAAGGGGCATTGTGATCAGTAACAGGGGGTATTGTGAACAGTAAGGATGGGGGATTGTGATCAGGAAGTAAGGGGAATTGAGATCAGGAAGCAGGAGGTATTGTGCTCAGGAGCAAAAGGCATTGTGTTCAGTAGGCAAGGGGTATTGTGATGTGTAAACAGGGGACATTCTGAAAAGTAAGCAGGGGTCATTGTGATCATTAAAGGGGGAATTTTGATCAGGAATAAAGGGGCATTTTGACCAGTAAGCAGGGAGCATTGTAAACACTAATTGGGTGGTATTGTGATCACAAACATGGGCCATTATGATTCAGAACAAGGGGTATTGTGATCACAAAGCAGGGGGCATTGTCATCAGTAACAGGGGGCATTGTGATCACTAAGGATGGGGGATTGTGATCAGGAAGCAAGGGGAATTTTGATCAGGAAGCAAAGGGCATTGTGACCAGTAGGCAAGGCGTATTGCGATCAGGGAACAAGGGGTACTGTGATGTGTAAACAGGGGGAATTCTGATAAGAAAGCAGGGGCATTGTGATCAGGAGAAAAGGGTCATTTTGACCATTAAGCAGGGAGCATTGTAATTACTATTCAGGGTGCATTGTGACCACAAACAAGGGTCATTATGATCAAGAGCAAGGGGCATTGTGATCACAAAGCAGGGGGCATTGTGATCAGTAAAGATGGGGAATTGTGATCAGGAAGTAAGGGGATTTGTGATCAGGAAGCAAGAGGGATTGTGATCAGGAAGCACGGGGCATTGTGATCAGTAGGCAAGGGGTATTGTGATCAGTGAACAACGGGTACTGTGATGTGTAAACAGGGTTCATTCTGAAAAGTAAGCAGGGGGCGTTGGGATCAGGAAGTAAGGGTCATTGTGATCAGTAAGCAGGGAGCATTGTAATCACTAATCAGGGGTATTGTGATCAGAAACAGGGGTCTTCATGATGAAGAGCAAGGGGCACTGTGATCACAATGCCGTGGGCATTGTGATCAGTAAAGATGGGAGATTGTGATCAGGAAGCAAGGGGAATTGTGATCAGGAAGCAAGAGGGATGTGATCAGGAAGCAAATGCATTGTGATCAGTAGGCAAGGGGTATTGTGATCAGTGAACAAGGGGTACTGTGATGTGTAAACAGGGGGCATTCTGAAAAGTAAGCAGTGGGCATTGTGATCAGGAAAAAAGGGGCATTGTGATCAGTAACTGGGTTATTGTGATCAATAAGAATGTGGAGTTGTGATCAGGAAACAAAGGACATTGTGATCAGTAGGCAAGGGGTATAGTGATAGGTGAACAAAGGATACTGTGATGTGTAAACTGGGGGCATTCTGATAAGTAAGCAGGGGTCATTGTGATCAGGAAGAAAGGGGCATTGTGATCAGTATGCAGGGAGCATTGTAATCACTAATTGGGGTATTGTGATCACAAACAAGGGTCATTATGAACAAGAGCAAGGGGCTTTGTGATCACAAAGCAGGGGACATTGTGCTCAGTTAGGATGTGGAATTGTGATCAGGAAGTAGGGGAATTGTGATCAGGAAGCAAGAGGTATTGTGATCAGGAAGCAAAGGGCATTGTGATCAGTAGGCATGGGGTATTGTAATCAGTGAACAACGGGTACTGTGATGTGTAAACACGGGGCATTGTGACCAGGAAGAAATGCCATCGTGATCAATTAGCAGGGATCACTTTAATCACTCATAAGGTGGTATTATGAGCAGAAACAGTGGTCATTATGATTAAGAACAAGGGGCATTGTGATCACAAAGCAGGCGGCATTTTCATCAGTAACAGGGGGCATTGTGATCACTAAGCATGAGGGATGTGATCAGTAAGCCAGGGTAATTGTGATCAGGAAGCAAAGGGCATTGTGATCAGTAGGCAAGGGGTATTGTGATCAGTGAACAAGGTGTACGGTGATGTGTAAACAGGGGGCATTGATAACTAAGCAGGGGGCATTGTGGTAAGGAAGAAAGGGGCATTGTGATCAGTATGCAGGGAGCATTGTAATCACTAAGTGTGAAGGAATGTGATCAGGAAGCAAGGAGAATTGTGATCATGAAGCAAAGGGCATTGTGATCAGTAGGCAAAGGGTATTGTGATCGGTGAACAAGGGGTACTGTGACGTGTAAACAGGGGATATTCTGAAAACTAAGCAGGCAGCACTGTGTTCAGTAAAAGGGGGCACTGTGATCAGGAACAAACTGGAATTTTGACCAGAAAGCCGGGAGCATTGTAATCACTAATCAGGGGGTATTGTGATCAGAAACAGGGGTCATTATGATCAAGAACAAGCGGCATTGTGATCAGTAAATAACGGGCATTGTGATCACAAAGCAGGTGCTTTGTGATCATTAACGGGGGTATTGTGATCAGGAAGGAAGGGGAATTGTGATCAGGAAGCCAGAGGTATTGTGATCAGGAAGCAATGGGTATTGTGATCAGTTGCCAAGGGGTATTGTGATCAGTGATCAAGGAGTACTGTGATGTGTAAACAGGGGCATTCTGAAAAGTAAGCAGTGGGCATTGTGATCAGTAAAAGGGGGCATTGTGATCAGGAACAAAGGGGCATTTTGACCAGTAAGCAGGGAGCATTATAATCACTAATTTGGAGGGATTCTGATCAAAAACAGGGGTCATTATGATTAAGAATAAGGGGCATTGTGATCACAAAGCAGGGGCATTGTGATCAGTAACAGGGGGCATAGTGATCCTTAAGGATGAGGGATTGTGATGAGGAAGCAAAGGGCATTGGCATCAGTAGGCAAGGGTTATTGTGATCGGTGAATAAGGGGTACTGTGGTCTGTAAACAGGGGATATTCTGAAAAGTATGCAGGATGCATTGTGATCATAAAAGGGGGCAATGTGATCAGGAACAAATGGGCATTTTGACCAGTAAGCAGGGAGCATTGTAATCACTACTCAGGGGGAATTGTGATCAGAAACAGGGGTCATTATAATCAAGTACAAGCGACATTGTGATCAGTAAAGACGGGGCATTGTGATCACAATGCAGGGGCATTGTTATCATTAACGGGGGTATTGTGATCAGTAATGATGGGGGATTGTGATCAGGAAATAAGGGGAATTGTGATCAGGAAGCAAGAGGCATTGTGATCAGGAACCAAAGGGCATTGTGAGCAGTAAGCACGGAATATTGTAATCACTAAACATGAGGTATTGTGATCAGAAACAGGGGTCATTATGATCAAGAACAAGCGGTATTCTGATCAGTAATGAAGGGGCATTGTGATCACAAAGCAGGGGGCATTGTGATCAGTAAAAGGGGGCAGTGTGATCCGGAACAAAGGGGCATTTTGACCAGTAAGCAGGGAGCATTGTAATCACTAATCAGAGAGTATCGTGACCACAAACAAGGGTCATTATTATCAAGAGCAAGGGGCATTGCGATCAGGAAGAATGGGGGATTGTGATCAGGAACCCAGGGAATTGTGATCAGGAAGCAAGATATATTGTGATCAGGAAGCAAAGGGCATTGTGATCATTAGGCAAGGGCAATCGTGATCAGTGAACAAGAGGTATGTGATGTGTAAACAGGGCGTATTCTGAAAATTAAGCAGGGGGCACTGAGATCAGTATCGGGGGTATTGTGATCAGTAAGGATGGGGGATTGTGATCAGGACTCAAGGGCAATTGTGATGAGGAAGCCACAGTTATTGTGATCAGGAAACAAAGGGCATTGTGATCAGTTGCAAGGGGTATTTTGATCAGTGAACAACGCATACTGTGATGTGTAAACAGGGGGCAATGTGATCAGGAAGAAAGGGCCATTGTGATCAGTAAGCAGAGAGCATTTTAATCACTCATCAGGGGGTATTGTTATCAGAAACAGTGGTCTTTATGATTAAGAACAATGGGCATTGTGATCACAAAGCACGGGGTATTGTGATCAGTAACACGGGGCATTGAGATCACTAAAGATCGGGGATTGTGATCAGGAAGCAAGGGGAATTGTGATCAGGAAAAAGAGGCATTGTGATCAGGAAGCAAAGGGCATTGTGATCAGTAGACAAGGGGTATTGTGATCAATGAAGAATGCGTACTGCATGTGTAAACAGGGGACAATGTGATCAGGAAGAAAGGGACATTGTGAGTAGTAAGCAGGGAGCATTGTAATCATTCATCAGGGGGTATTGTGATCAGAAACAGGGTTCATTATGATCAAGAACAAGCGGCATTGTGATCAGTAAAGAAGGGTCATTGTGATCACAAAGCAGGGGCATTGTGATCAGTAACAGGGGTATTGTGATCAGGAAGCAAGGGTAATTGTGATCAGGAAGCAATAGTTATTGTTTTCAGGAAGCAAAGGGCATTGTGATCAGTAGGCAAGGGGAATTTTGATCAGGAAGCTGAGGTAATGTGATCAGGAATCTAAGGGCATTGTGATCACTTGGGAAGGGATATTGTGATCAGTCAACAAGGGGTACTGTGATGTGTAAACAGGGGGCATTCTGAAAAGTCACCAGGCGCATTGTGATCAGAAAGAAAGGGGCATTTTGACCAGTTACCAGGGAGCATTGTAATCACTAATTAGGTTGTATTTTGATCACAAACAGGGGTCATTATGATTAAGAACAAGGGGCATTGTAATCACAAAGCAAGGGGCATTGTGATCAGTAACAGGGGGTATTGTGAACAGTAAGGATGGGGGATTGTGATCAGGAAGTAAGGGGAATTGAGATCAGGAAGCAGGAGGTATTGTGCTCAGGAGCAAAAGGCATTGTGTTCAGTAGGCAAGGGGTATTGTGATGTGTAACCAGGGGACATTCTGAAAAGTAAGCAGGGGTCATTGTGATCATTAAAGGGGGAATTTTGATCAGGAATAAAGGGGCATTTTGACCAGTAAGCAGGGAGCATTGTAAACACTAATTGGGTGGTATTGTGATCACAAACATGGGCCATTATGATTCAGAACAAGGGGCATTGTGATCACAAAGCAGGGGGCATTGTCATCAGTAACAGGGGGCATTGTGATCACTAAGGATGGGGGATTGTGATCAGGAAGCAAGGGGAATTTTCATCAGGAAGCAAAGGGCATTGTGACGAGTAGGCAAGGCGTATTGCGATCAGGGAACAAGGGGTACTGTGATGTGTAAACAGGGGGCATTCTGATAAGAAAGCAGGGGCATTGTGATCAGGAGAAAAGGGGCATTTTGACCATTAAGCAGGGAGCATTGTAATTACTATTCAGGGTGCATTGTGACCACAAACAAGGGTCATTATGATCAAGAGCAAGGTGCATGGTGATCACAAAGCAGGGGGCATTGTGATCAGTAAAGATGGGAGATTGTGATCAGGAACCAAGGGGAATTGTGATCAGGAAGCAAGAGGGATTGTGATCAGGAAGCAAGAGGGATTGTGATCAGGAAGCAAAGGCATTGTGATCAGTAGGCAAGGGGTATTGTGATCAGTGAACAAGGGGTACTGTGATGTGTAAACAGGGTGCATTCTGAAAAGTAAGCAGGGGGCGTTGGGATCAGGAAGTAAGGGTCATTGTGATCAGTAAGCAGGGAGCATTGTAATCACTAATCAGGGGTATTGTGATCAGAAACAGGGGTCTTCATGATGAAGAGCAAGGGGCACTGTGATCACAATGCCGTGGGCATTGTGATCAGTAAAGATGGGAGATTGTGATCAGGAAGCAAGGGGAATTGTGATCAGGAAGCAAGAGGGATTGTGATCAGGAAGCAAAGGCATTGTGATCAGTAGGCAAGGGGTATTGTGATCAGTGAACAAGGGGTACTGTGATGTGTAAACAGGGGGCATTCTGAAAAGTAATCAGTGGGCATTGTGATCAGGAAAAAAGGGGCATTGTGATCAGTAACTGGGTTATTGTGATCAATAAGAATGTGGAGTTGTGATCAGGAAACAAAGGACATTGTGATCAGTAGGCAAGGGGTATAGTGATAGGTGAACAAAGGATACTGTGATGTGTAAACTGGGGGCATTCTGATAAGTAAGCAGGGGTCATTGTGATCAGGAAGAAAGGGGCATTGTGATCAGTATGCAGGGAGCATTGTAATCACTAATTGGGGTATTGTGATCACAAACAAGGGTCATTATGAACAAGAGCAAGGGGCTTTGTGATCACAAAGCAGGGGACATTGTGCTCAGTTAGGATGTGGAATTGTGATCAGGAAGTAGGGGAATTGTGATCAGGAAGCAAGAGGTATTGTGATCAGGAAGCAAAGGGCATTGTGATCAGTAGGCATGGGGTATTGTAATCAGTGAACAACGGGTACTGTGATGTGTAAACACGGGGCATTGTGACCAGGAAGAAATGCCATCGTGATCAATTAGCAGGGATCACTTTAATCACTCATAAGGTGGTATTATGAGCAGAAACAGTGGTCATTATGATTAAGAACAACGGGCATTGTGATCACAAAGCAGGCGGCATTTTCATCAGTAACAGGGGGCATTGTGATCACTAAGCATGAGGGATTGTGATCAGTAAGCCAGGGTAATTGTGATCAGGAAGCAAAGGGCATTGTGATCAGTAGGCAAGGGGTATTGTGATCAGTGAACAAGGTGTACGGTGATGTGTAAACAGGGGGCATTGATAACTAAGCAGGGGGCATTGTGGTAAGGAAGAAAGGGGCATTGTGATCAGTATGCAGGGAGCATTGTAATCACTAAGTGTGAAGGAATGTGATCAGGAAGCAAGGAGAATTGTGATCATGAAGCAAAGGGCATTGTGATCAGTGGGCAAAGGGTATTGTGATCGGTGAAAAAGGGGTACTGTGACGTGTAAACAGGGGATATTCTGAAAACTAAGCAGGCAGCACTGTGTTCAGTAAAAGGGGGCACTGTGATCAGGAACAAACTGGAATTTTGACCAGAAAGCCGGGAGCATTGTAATCACTAATCAGGGGGTATTGTGATCAGAAACAGGGGTCATTATGATCAAGAACAAGCGGCATTGTGATCAGTAAATAACGGGCATTGTGATCACAAAGCAGGTGCTTTGTGATCATTAACGGGGGTATTGTGATCAGGAAGGAAGGGGAATTGTGATCAGGAAGCCAGAGGTATTGTGATCAGGAAGCAATGGGTATTGTGATCAGTTGCCAAGGGGTATTGTGATCAGTGATCAAGGAGTACTGTGATGTGTAAACAGGGGGCATTCTGAAAAGTAAGCAGTTGGCATTGTGATCAGTAAAAGGGGGCATTGTGATCAGGAACAAAGGGGCATTTTGACCAGTAAGCAGGGAGCATTATAATCACTAATTTGTGGGGATTGTGATAAAAAACAGGGGTCATTATGATTAAGAACAAGGGGCATTGTGATCACAAAGCAGGGGCATTGTGATTAGTAACAGGGTGCATAGTGATCCTTAAGGATGAGGGATTGTGATGAGGAAGCAAAGGGCATTGGCATCAGTAGGCAAGGGGTATTGTGAACGGTGAATAAGGGGTACTGTGGTCTGTAAACAGGGGATATTCTGAAAAGTATGCAGGATGCATTGTGATCATAAAAGGGGGCAATGTGAAGAGGAACAGATGGGCATTTTGACCAGTAAGCAGGGAGCATTGTAATCACTAATCAGGGGGAATTGTGATCAGAAACAGGGGTCATTATAATCAAGTACAAGCGACATTGTGATCAGTAAAGACGGGTCATTGTGATCACAATGCAGGGGCATTGTTATCGTTAACGGGGGTATTGTGATCAGTAAGGATGGGGGATTGTGATCAGGAAATAAGGGGAATTGTGATCAGGAAGCAAGAGGCATTGTGATCAGGAACCAAAGGGCATTGTGAGCAGTAAGCACGGAATATTGTAATCACTAAACATGAGGTATTGTGATCAGAAACAGGGGTCATTATGATTAAGAACAAGCGGTATTGTGATCAGTAAAGAAGGGGCATTGTGATCACAAAGCAGGGGGCATTGTGATCAGTAAAAGGGGGCAGTGTGATCCGGAACAAAGGGGCATTTTGACCAGTAAGCAGGGAGCATTGTAATCACTAATCAGAGAGTATCGTGACCACAAACAAGGGTCATTATTATCAAGAGCAAGGGGCATTGCGATCAGGAAGAATGGGGGATTGTGATCAGGAACCCAGGGAATTGTGATCAGGAAGCAAGATATATTGTGATCAGGAAGCAAAGGGCATTGTGATCATTAGGCAAGGGCAATCGTGATCAGTGAACAAGAGGTATGTGATGTGTAAACAGGGCGTATTCTGAAAATTAAGCAGGGGGCACTGAGATCAGTATCGGGGGTATTGTGATCAGTAAGGGTGGGGGATTGTGATCAGGACTCAAGGGCAATTGTGATGAGGAAGCCACAGTTATTGTGATCAGGAAACAAAGGGCATTGTGATCAGTTGCAAGGGGTATTTTGATCAGTGAACAACGCATACTGTGATGTGTAAACAGGGGGCAATGTGATCAGGAAGAAAGGGCCATTGTGATCAGTAAGCAGAGAGCATTTTAATCACTCATCAGGGGGTATTGTTATCAGAAACAGTGGTCTTTATGATTAAGAACAATGGGCATTGTGATCACAAAGCAGGGGGTATTGTGATCAGTAACACGGGGCATTGAGATCACTAAAGATCGGGGATTGTGATCAGGAAGCAAGGGGAAGTGTGATCAGGAAGCAAGAGGCATTGTGATCAGGAACCAAAGGGCATTGTGAGCAGTAAGCACGGAATATTGTAATCACTAAACATGAGGTATTGTGATCAGAAACAGGGGTCATTATGATCAAGAACAAGCGGCATTGTGATCAGTAAAGAAGGGGCATTGTGATCACAAAGCAGGGGGCATTGTGATCAGTAAAAGGGGGCAGTGTGATCCAAAACAAAGGGGCATTTTGACCAGTAAGCAGGGAGCATTGTAATCACTAATCAGAGGGTATCGTGACCACAAACAAGGGTCATTATTATCAAGAGCAAGGGGCATTGCGATCAGGAAGAATGGGGGATTGTGATCAGGAACCCAGGGAATTGTGATGAGGAAGCAAGATATATTGTGATCAGGAAGCAAAGGGCATTGTGAGAAGTAGGCAAGGGGTATTGTGATCAGTGAACAAGGGATACTGTGATGTGAAACAGGGGGCATTCTGAAAAGTAAGCAGGGGGCATTGTGGTCACTAAAAGGGGGCATTTTGATCAGGAAGAATGGGGCATTGTGATCAGTAAGCAGGGAGCATTCTAATCACTAATCAGGGGGTATTGTGATCAGAAACAAGGGGCATTATGGTCAAGAACAAGGGGCATTGTGATAAAAAAACAGGGGCATTGTGATCACAAAGCAGGGGTCACTGTGATCAGTAACGGGGTATTGTGATCAGTAAGAATGGGGGATTTTGATCAGGAAGTAAGGGGAATTGTGATCAGGAAGCAAGAGTCATTGTGATCAGGAAGCAAAGAGCATTGTGAGCAGTAGGCAAGGGGTATTGTGATAATTGATCAAGGGTACTGTGATGTGTAAACAGGGGGCATTCTGATAAGTAAGCAGGGGCATTCTGATCAGGAAGAAAGCGGCATTGTGATCAGTAAGCACGGAATATTGTAATCACTATACAGGAGGTATTGTGATCAGAAACAGGGGTCATTATTATCAAGAACAAGCGGCAATGTGATCAGTAAGAAGGGGTACTGTGATCACAAAGCAGGGGGCGTTGTGATCAGGAAAAAAGGGGCATTTTGAGCAGAAAGCAGGGAGCATTGTAATCACTAATGAAGGGGTTTGTGATCACAACAAGTGTCATTATGATCAAGAGCAAGTGGCATTGTGATCACAAAGCAGGGGGCATTGTGATCAGTAAGGATGGGGAATTGTGAACAGTAAATAGCAGAATTGTGATCACGAAGCAAGAGGTATTGTGATCAGGAAGCAAAGGGCATTGTGATCAGTACGCAAGGGGTATTGTGATCAAAGAAGAATGTGTACTGCATGTGAAAACAGGGGGCAATGTGATCATGAAGAAAGGGACATTGTGAGTAGTAAGCAGGGAGCATTGTAATCATTCATCAGGGGGTATTGTGATCAGAAACAGGGTTCATTATGATCAAGAACAAGCGGCATTGTGATCAGTAAAAAAGGGTCATTGTGATCACAAAGCAGGGGCATTGTGATCAGTAACAGGGGTATTGTGATCAGGAAGCAAGGGGAATTGTGATCAGGAAGCAATAGTTATTGTTTTCAGGAAGCAAAGGGCATTGTGATCAGTAGGCAAGGGG
Organism: Hipposideros larvatus; assembly: GCA_031876335.1. Taxonomy (NCBI): domain Eukaryota; kingdom Metazoa; phylum Chordata; class Mammalia; order Chiroptera; family Hipposideridae; genus Hipposideros; species Hipposideros larvatus. The sequence goes on from JAVKSA010000053.1 coordinate 153,583, forward strand.
AATTTTGATCAGGAAGCTGAGTGCATTGTGATCACTTGGGAAGGGATATTGTGATCAGTCAACAAGGGGTACTGTGATGTGCAAACAGGGGGCATTCTGAAAAGTCACCAGGCGCATTGTGATCAGAAAGAAAGGGGCATTTTGACCAGTTACCAGGGAGCATTGTAATCACTAATTAGGTGGTATTTTGATCACAAACAGGGGTCATTATGATTAAGAACAAGGGGCATTGTAATCACAAAGCAAGGGGCATTGTGATCAGTAACAGGGGGTATTGTGAACAGTAAGGATGGGGGATTGTGATCAGGAAGTAACGGGAATGGAGATCAGGAAGCAAGAGGTATTGTGCTCAGGAGCAAAAGGCATTGTGTTCAGTAGGCAAGGGGTATTGTGATGTGTAAACAGGGGACATTCTGAAAAGTAAGCAGGGGTCATTGTGATCATTAAAAGGGGGAATTTTGATCAGGAATAAAGGGGCATTTTGACCAGTAAGCAGGGAGCATTGTAATCACTAATTGGGTGGTATTGTGATCACAAACATGGGCCATTATGATTAAGAACAAGGTGCATTGTGATCACAAAGCAGGGGGCATTGTCATCAGTAACAGGGGGCATTGTGATCACTAAGGATGGGGGATTGTGATCAAGAAGCACGGGGAATTTTGATCAGGAAGCAAAGGGCTGTGTGACCAGTAGGCAAGGCGTATTGCGATCAGGGAACAAGGGGTAACGTGATGTGTGAAGACGGGGCATTCTGATAAGCATGCAAGGGGCAATGTGATTTGGAAGAAAGGTGAATTGTGATCAGGAAGCAAGGGGAATTGTGATCAGGAAACAACAGTTATTGTGATCAGGAAGCAAAGGGCATTGTGAGCAGTAGGTAAGGGGTATTGTGATCAGATAACAAGGGGTACTGTATGTGTAAACAGGGGGCATACTGATAAGTAAGCAGGGGCATTGTGATCCGGAGAAAAGGGGCATTTTGACCATTAAGCAGGGAGCATTGTAATTACTATTCAGGGTGCATTGTGACCACAAACAAGGGTCATTATGATCAAGAGCAAGGGGCATTGTGATCACAAAGCAGGGGGCATTGTGATCAGTAAACATGGGGAATTGTGAACAGGAAGTAAGGGGATTTGTGATGAGGAAGCAAGAGGGATTGTGATCAGGAAGCAAGGGGCATTGTGATCAGTAGGCAAGGGGTATTGTGATCAGTGAACAACGGGTACTGTGATGTGTAAACAGGGTGCATTCTGAAAAGTAAGCAGGGGGCGTTGTGATCAGGAAGAAAGGGTCATTGTGATCAGCAAGCAGGGAGCATTGTAATCACTAATCAGGGGTATTGTGATCAGAAACAGGGGTCATTATGATCAAGAACAAGGGGCACTGTGATCACAATGCAGTGGGCATTGTGATCAGTAAAGATGGGAGATTGTGATCAGGAAGCAAGGGGAATTGTGATCAGGAAGCAAGAGGGATTGTGATCAGGAAGCAAAGGCATTGTGATCAGTAGGCAAGGGGTATTGTGATCAGTGAACAAGGTGTACGGTGATGTGTAAACAGGGGGCATTCTGATAACTAAGCAGGGGGCATTGTGGTAAGGAAGAAAGGGGCATTGTGATCAGTATGCAGGGAGCATTGTAATCACTAAGGGTGAGGGAATGTGATTAGGAAGCAAGGAGAATTGTGATCATGAAGCAAAGGGCATTGGGATCAGTACGCAAAGGGTATTGTGATCGGTGAACAAGGGGTACTGTGACGTGTAAACAGGGGATATTCTGAAAACAAAGCAGGCAGCATTGTGATCAGTAAAAGGGGGCACTGTGATCAGGAACAAACTGGCATTTTGACTAGTAAGCCGGGAGCATTGTAATCACTAATCAGGGGGTATTGTGATCAGGAACAGGGGTCATTATGATCAAGAACAAGCGGCATTGTGATCATTAAAGAACGGGCATTGTGATCACAAAGCAGGCGCTTTGTGATCATTAACGGGGGTATTGTGATCAGGAAGGAAGGGGAATTGTGATCAGGAAGCCAGAGGTATTGTGATCAGGAAGCAAAGGGCATTGTGATCAGTTGGCAAGGGGTATTGTGATCAGTGAACAAGGGAACTGTGATGTGTAAACAGTGGGCATTCTGAAAAGTAAGCAGTGGGCATTGTGATCAGTAAAAGGGGGCATTGTGATCAGGAACAAAGGGGCATTTTGACCAGTAAGCAGGGAGCATTATAATCACTAATTTGGGGGGATTGTGATCAAAAACAGGGATCATTATGAGTAAGAACAAGGGCATTGTGATCACAAAGCAGGGGCATTGTGATCAGTAACAGGGGGCATAGTGATCCTTAAAGATGGGGGATTGTGATGAGGAAGCAAAGGGCATTGGCATCAGTAGGCAAGGGGTATTGTGATCGGTGAATAAGGGGTACTGTGTTCTGTAAGAATGGGATATTCTGAAAAGTATGCAGGATGCATTGTGATGAGAAAAGGGGGCATTGTGATCAGGAACAAATGGGCATTTTGAACAGTAAGCAGGGAGCATTGTAACCACTACTCAGGGGGAATTGTGATCAGAAACAGGGGTCATTATGATCAAGTACAAGCGACATTGTGATCAGAAAAGACGGAGCATTGTGATCACAATGCAGCGGCATTGTTATCATTAACGGGGGTATTGTGATCAGTAAGAATGGGGGATTGTGATCAGGAAATAAGGGGAATTGTGATCAGGAAGCAAGAGGCATTGTGATCAGGAACCAAAGGGCATTGTGAGCAGTAAGCACGGAATATTGTAATCACTAAACATGAGGTATTGTGATCAGAAACAGGGGTCATTATGATCAAGAACAAGCGGCATTGTGATCAGTAAAGAAGGGGCATTGTGATCACAAAGCAGGGGGCATTGTGATCAGTAAAAGGGGGCAGTGTGATCCGGAACAAAGGGGCATTTTGACCAGTAAGCAGGGAGCATTGTAATCACTAATCAGAGGGTATCGTGACCACAAACAAGGGTCATTATTATCAAGAGCAAGGGGCATTGCGATCAGGAAGAATGGGGGATTGTGATCAGGAACCCAGGGAATTGTGATGAGGAAGCAAGATATATTGTGATCAGGAAGCAAAGGGCATTGTGAGAAGTAGGCAAGGGGTATTGTGATCAGTGAACAAGGGGAACTGTGATGTGAAACAGGGGGCATTCTGAAAAGTAAGCAGGGGGCATTGTGGTCAGTAAAAGGGGGCATTTTGATCAGGAAGAGTGGGGCATTTTGATCAGTAAGCAGGGAGCATTCTAATCACTAATCAGGGGGTATTGTGATCAGAAACAAGGGGCATTATGGTCAAGAACAAGGGGCATTGTGATAAAAAAACAGGGGCATTGTGATCACAAAGCAGGGGTCACTGTGATCAGTAATGGGGTATTGTGATCAGTAAGAATGGGGGATTTTGATCAGGAAGTAAGGGGAATTGTGATCAGGAAGCAAGAGTCATTGTGATCAGGAAGCAAAGAGCATTGTGAGCAGTAGGCAAGGGGTATTGTGATAATTGATCAAGGGTACTGTGATGTGTAAACAGGGGGCATTCTGATAAGTAAGCAGGGGCATTGTGATCAGGAAGAAAGCGGCATTGTGATCAGTAAGCACGGAATATTGTAATCACTATACAGGAGGTATTGTGATCAGAAACAGGGGTCATTATGATCAAGAACAAATGACAATGTGATCAGTAAAGAAGGGGTATTGTGATCACCAAGCAGGGGGCATTGTGATCAGGAAAAAAGGGGCATTTTGAGCAGAAAGCAGGGAGCATTGTAATCACTAATGAAGGGGTTTGTGATCACAACAAGTGTCATTATGATCAAGAGCATGTGGCATTGTGATATCAAAGCAGGGGGCATTGTGATCAGTAAGGATGGGGAATTGTGAACAGGAAATAGCAGAATTGTGATCACGAAGCAAGAGGTATTGTGATCAGGAAGCAAAGGGCATTGTGATCAGTACGCAAGGGGTATTGTGATCAATGAAGTACGCGTACTGCATGTGTAAACAGGGGGCAATGTGATCAGGAAGAAAGGGACATTGTGAGTAGTAAGCAGGGAGCATTGTAATCATTCATCACGGGGTATTGTGATCAGAAACAGGGTTCATTATGACCAAGAACAAGCGGCATTGTGATCAGTAAAAAAGGGTCATTGTGATCACAAAGCAGGGGCATTGTGATCAGTAACAGGGGTATTGTGATCAGGAAGCAAGGTAATTGTGATCAGGAAGCAATAGTTCTTGTTTTCAGGAAGCAAAGGGCATTGTGATCAGTAGGCAAGGGGAATTTTGATCAGGAAGCTGAGGTAATGTGATCAGGAAGCTAAGTGCATTGTGATCACTTGGGAAGGGATATTGTGATCAGTCAACAAGGGGTACTGTGATGTTTAAACAGGGGCCATTCTGAAAAGTCACCAGGCGCATTGTGATCAGAAAGAAAGGGGCATTTTGACCAGTTACCAGGGAGCATTGTAATCACTAATTAGGTGGTATTTTGATCACAAACAGGGGTCATTATGATTAAGAACAAGGGGCATTGTAATCACAAAGCAAGGGGCATTGTGATCAGTAACAGGGGGTATTGTGAACAGTAAGGATGGGGGATTGTGATCAGGAAGTAAGGGGAATTGAGATCAGGAAGCAAGAGGTATTGTGCTCAGGAGCAAAAGGCATTGTGTTCAGTAGGCAAGGGGTATTGTGATGTGTAAACAGGGGACATTCTGTAAAGTAAGCAGGGGTCATTGTGATCATTAAAAGGGGGAATTTTGATCAGGAATAAAGGGGCATTTTGACCAGTAAGCAGGGAGCATTGTAATCACTAATTGGGTGGTATTGTGATCACAAACATGGGCCATTATGACTAAGAACAAGGTGCATTGTGATCACAAAGCAGGGGGCATTGTCATCAGTAACAGGGGGCATTGTGATCAATAAGGCTGGGGGATTGTGATCAGGAAGCAAGGGGGATTTTGATCAGGAAGCAAAGGGCATTGTGACCAGTAGGCAAGGCGTATTGCGATCAGGGAACACGGGGTGACGTGATGTGTAAAGACGGGGCATTCTGATAAGCACGCAGGGGGCAATGTGATCAGGAAGAAAGGTGAATTGTGATCAGGAAGCAAGAGGAATTGTGATCAGGAAGCAACAGTTATTGTGATCAGGAAGCAAAGGGCATTGTGAGCAGTAGGCAAGGGGTATTGTGATCAGAGAACAAGGGGTACTGTGATGTGTAAACAGGGGGCATACTGATAAGTAAGCAGGGGCATTGTGATCAGGAGAAAAGGGGCATTTTGACCATTAAGCAGGGAGCATTGTAATTACTATTCAGGGTGCATTGTGACCACAAACAAGGCTCATTATGATCAAGAGCAAGGGGCATTGTGATCACAAAGCAGGGGGCATTGTGATCAGTAAAGATGGGGAATTGTGAACAGGAAGTAAGGGGATTTGTGATGAGGAAACAAGAGGGATTGTGATCAGGAAGCAAGGGGCATTGTGATCAGTAGGCAAGGGGTATTGTGATCAGTGAACAACGGGTACTGTGATGTGTAAACAGGGTGCATTCTGAAAAGTAAGCAGGGGGCGTTGTGATCAGGAAGAAAGGGTCATTGTGATCAGCAAGCAGGGAGCATTGTAATCACTAATCAGGGGTATTGTGATCAGATACAGGGGTTTTCATGATCAAGAGCAAGGGGCACTGTGATCACAATGCAGTGGGCATTGTGATCAGTAAAGATGGGAGATTGTGATCAGGAAGCAAGAGGGATTGTGATCATGAAGCAAAGGCATTGTGATCAGTAGGCAAGGGGTATTGTGATCAGTGAACAAGGGGTACTGTGATGTGTAAACAGGGGGCATTCTGAAAAGTAAGCAGTGGGCATTGTGATGAGGAAAAAAGGGGCATTGTGATCAGTAACTGGGTTATTGTGATCAATAAGAATGTGGAGTTGTGATCAGGAAACAAAGGACATTGTGATCAGTAGGCAAGGGGTATAGTGATAGGTGAACAAGGGGTACTGTGATGTGTAAACTGGGGGCATTCTGATAAGTAAGCAGGGGTCATTGTGATCAGGAAGAAAGGGGCATTGTGATCAGTATGCAGGGAGCATTGTAATCACTAATCGGGGTATTGTGATCACAAACAAGGGTCATTATGATCAAGAGCAAGGGGCTTTGTGATCACAAAGCAGGGGGCATTGTGCTCAGTTAGGATGTGCAATTGTGATCAGGAAGTAGGGGAATTGTGATCAGGAAGCAAAGGGCATTGTGATCAGTAGGCATGTGGTATTGTAATCAGAGAACAACGGGTACTGTGATGTGTAAACAGGGGGCATTGTGACCAGGAAGAAATGTCATCGTGATCAATTAGCAGGGATCACTTTAATCACTCATAAGGTGGTATTATGATCAGAAACAGTGGTCATTATGATTAAGAACAAGGGGCATTGTGATCACAAAGCAGGGGGCATTTTCATCAGTAACAGGGGGCATTGTGATCACTAAGCATGAGGGATTGTGATCAGTAAGCCAGGGTAATTGTGATCAGGAAGCAAAGGGCATTGTGATCAGTAGGCAAGGGGTATTGTGATCAGTGAACAAGGTGTACGGTGATGTGTAAACAGGGGGCATTCTGATAACTAAGCAGGGGGCATTGTGGTAAGGAAGAAAAGGGCATTGTGATCAGTATGCAGGGAGCATTGTAATCACTAAGGGTGAGGGAATGTGATTAGGAAGCAAGGAGAATTGTGATCATGAAGCAAAGGGCATTGGGATCAGTACGCAAAGGGTATTGTGATCGGTGAACAAGGGGTACTGTGACGTGTAAACAGGGGATATTCTGAAAACAAAGCAGGCAGCATTGTGATCAGTAAAAGGGGGCACTGTGATCAGGAACAAACTGGCATTTTGACCAGTAAGCCGGGAGCATTGTAATCACTAATCAGGGGGTATTGTGATCAGAAACAGGGGTCATTATGATCAAGAACAAGCGGCATTGTGATCATTAAAGAACGGGCATTGTGATCACAAAGCAGGCGCTTTGTGATCATTAACGGGGGTATTGTGATCAGGAAGGAAGGGGAATTGTGATCAGGAAGCCAGAGGTATTGTGATCAGGAAGCAAAGGGCATTGTGATCAGTTGGTAAGAGGTATTGTGATCAGTGAACAAGGGGTACTGTGATGTGTAAACAGGGGGCATTCTGAAAAGTAAGCAGTGGGCATTGTGATCAGTAAAAGGGGGCATTGTGATCAGGAAAAAGGGGGCATTTTGACCAGTAAGCAGGGAGCATTATAATCACTAATTTGGGGGGATTGTGATCAAAAACAGGTATCATTATGATTAAGAACAAGGGGCATTGTAATCACAAAGCAAGGGGCATTGTGATCAGTAACAGGGGGTATTGTGAACAGTAAGGATGGGGGATTGTGATCAGGAAGTAAGGGGAATTGAGATCAGGAAGCAAGAGGTATTGTGCTCAGGAGCAAAAGGCATTGTGTTCAGTAGGCAAGGGGTATTGTGATGTGTAAACAGGGGACATTCTGAAAAGTAAGCAGGGGTCATTGTGATCATTAAAAGGGGGAATTTTGATAAGGAATAAAGGGGCATTTTGACCAGTAAGCAGGGAGCATTGTAATCACTAATTGGGTGGTATTGTGATCACAAACATGGGCCATTATGATTCAGAAAAAGGGGCATTGTGATCACAAAGCAGGGGGCATTGTCATCAGTAACAGGGGGCATTGTGATCACTAAGGAATGGGGATTGTGATCAGGAAGCAAGGGGAATTTTGATCAGGAAGCAAAGGGCATTGTGACCAGTAGGCAAGGCGTATTGCGATCAGGGAACAAGGGGTAACGTGATGTGTAAAGATGGGGCATTCTGATAAGCATGCAGGGGGCAATGTGATCAGGAAGAAAGGTGAATTGTGATCAGGAAGCAAAGGGAATTGTGATCAGATAGCAAGGGGCATTGTGATCAGTAGGCAAGGGGTATTGTGATCAATGAACAACGGGTACTGTGATGTGTAAACAGGGTGCATTCTGAAAAGTAAGCAGGGGGCGTTGTGATCAGGAAGAAAGGGTCATTGTGATCAGTAAGCAGGGAGCATTGTAATCACTAATCAGGGGTATTGTGATCAGAAACAGGGGTCTTCATGATCAAGAGCAAGGGGCACTCTGATCACAATGCAGTGGGCATTGTGATCAGTAAAGATGGGCGATTGTGATCAGGAAGCAAGGGGAATTGTGATCAGGAAGCAAGAGGGATTGTGATCAGGAAGCAAAGGCATTGTGATCAGTAGGCAAGGGGTATTGTGATCAGTGAACAAGGGGTACTGTGATGTGTAAACAGGGGGCATTCTGAAAAGTAAGCAGTGGGCATTGTGATCAGGAAAAAAGGGGCATTGTGATCAGTAACTGGGTTATTGTGATCAATAAGAATGTGGAGTTGTGATCAGGAAACAAAGGACATTGTGATCAGTAGGCAAGGGGTATAGTGATAGGTGAACAAGGGGTACTGTGATGTGTAAACTGGGGGCATTCTGATAAGTAAGCAGGGGTCATTGTGATCAGGAAGAAAGGGGCATTGTGATCAGTATGCAGGGAGCATTGTAATCACTAATCGGGGTATTGTGATCACAAACAAGGGTCATTATGATCAAGAGCAAGGGGCTTTGTGATCACAAAGCAGGGGGCATTGTGCTCAGTTAGGATGTGGAATTGTGATGAGGAAGTAGGGGAATTGTGATCAGGAAGCAATAGGTATTGTGATATGGAAGCAAAGTGCATTGTGATCAGTAGGCATGTGGTATTGTAATCAGTGAACAACAGGTACTGTGATGTGTAAACAGGGGGCATTGTGACCAGGAAGAAATGCCATCGTGATCAATTAGCAGGGATCACTTTAATCACTCATAAGGTGGTATTATGATCAGAAACAGTGGTCATTATGATTAAGAACAAGGGGCATTGTCATCACAAAGCAGGGGGCATTTTCATCAGTAACAGGGGGCATTGTGATCACTAAGCATGAGGGATTGTGATCAGTAAGCCAGGGTAATTGTGATCAGGAAGCAAAGGGCATTGTGATCAGTAGGCAAGGGGTATTGTGATCAGTGAACAAGGTGTACGGTGATGTGTAAACAGGGGGCATTCTGATAACTAAGCAGGGAGCATTGTGGTAAGGAAGAAAGGGGCATTGTGATCAGTATGCAGGGAGCATTGCAATCACTAATGGTGAGGGAATGTGATTAGGAAGCAAGGAGAATTGTGATCATGAAGCAAAGGGCATTGGGATCAGTATGCAAAGGGTATTGTGATCGGTGAACAAGGGGTACTGTGACGTGTAAACAGGGGATATTCGGAAAACAAAGCAGGCAGCATTGTGATCAGTAAAAGGGGGCACTGTGATCAGGAACAAACTGGCATTTTGACCAGTAAGCCGGGAGCATTGTAATCACTAATCAGGGGGTATTGTGATCAGAAACAGGGGTCATTATGATCAAGAACAAGCGGCATTGTGATCATTAAAGAACGGGCATTGTGATCACAAAGCAGGCGCTTTGTGATCATTAACGGGGGTATTGTGATCAGGAAGGAAGGGGAATTGTGATCAGCAAGCCAGAGGTATTGTGATCAGGAAGCAAAGGGCATTGTGATCAGTTGGCAAGGGGTATTGTGATCAGTGAACAAGGGGTACTGTGATGTGTATACAGGGGGCATTCTGAAAAGTAAGCAGTGGGCATTGTGATCAGTAAAAGGGGGCATTGTGATCAGGAACAAAGGGGCATTTTGACCAGTAAGCAGGGAGCATTATAATCACTAATTTGGGGGGATTGTGATCAAAAACAGGGGTCATTATAATTAAGAACAAGGGGCATTGTGATCACAAAGCAGGGGGCATTGTCATCAGTAACAGGGGGCATTGTGATCACTAAGGATGGGGGATTGTGATCAGGAAGCAAGGGGAATTTTGATCAGGAAGCAAAGGGCATTGTGACCAGTAGGCAAGGCGTATTGCGATCAGGGAACAAGGGGTAACGTGATGTGTAAAGACGGGGCATTCTGATAAGCATGCAGGGGGCAATGTGATCAGGAAGAAAGGTGAATTGTGATCAGGAAGCAAGGGGAATTGTGATCAGGAAGCAAGATTTATTGTGATCAGGAAGCAAAGGGCATTGTGAGCAGTAGGCAAGGGGTATTGTGATCAGAGAACAAGGGGTACTGTGATGTGTAAACAGGGGGCATTCTGATAAGTAAGCAGGGGCATTGTGATCCGGAGAAAAGGGGCATTTTGACCATTAAGCAGGGAGCATTGTAATTACTATTCAGGGTGCATTGTGACCACAAACAAGGGTCATTATGATCAAGAGCAAGGGGCATTGTGATCACAAAGCAGGGGGCATTGTGATCAGTAAAGGTGGGAGATTGTGATCAGGAAATAAGGGGATTTGTGATCAGGAAGCAAGAGGGATTGTGATCAGGAAGCAAGGGGCATTGTGATCAGTAGGCAAGGGGTATTGTGATCAGTGAACAACGGGTACTGTGATGTGTAAACAGGGTGCATTCTGAAAAGTAAGCAGGGGGCGTTGTGATCAGGAAGAAAGGGTCATTGTGATCAGTAAGCAGGGAGCATTGTAATCACTAATCAGGGGTATTGTGATCAGAAACAGGGGTCTTCATGATCAAGAGCAAGGGGCACTGTGATGACAATGCAGTGGGCATTGTGATCAGTAAAGATGGGCGATTGTGATCAGGAAGCAAGGGGAATTGTGATCAGGAAGCAAGAGGGATTGTGATCAGGAAGCAAAGGCATTGTGATCAGTAGGCAAGGGTTATTGTGATCAGTGAACAAGGGGTACTGTGATGTGTAAACAGGGGGCATTCTGAAAAGTAAGCAGTGGGCATTGTGATCAGGAAAAAAGGGGCATTGTGATCAGTAACTGGGTTATTGTGATCAATAAGAATGTGGAGTTGTGATCAGGAAACAAAGGACATTGTGATCAGTAGGCAAGGGGTATAGTGATAGGTGAACAAGGGGTACTTTGATGTGTAAACTGGGGGCATTCTGATAAGTAAGCAGGGGTCATTGTGATCAGGAAGAAAGGGGCACTGTGATCAGTATGCAGGAGCATTGTAATCACTAATCGGGGTATTGTGATCACAAACAAGGTTCATTATGATCAAGAGCAAGGGGCTTTGTGATCACAAAGCAGGGGGCATTGTGCTCAGTTAGGATGTGGAATTGTGATCAGTAAGAATGGGGGATTGTGATCAGGAACCCAGGGGAATTGTGATCATGAAGCAAGAGATATTGTGATCAGGAAGCAAAGGGCATTGTGATCAGTAGGCAAGGAGTATCGTGATCAGTGAATAAGGGGTACTGTGATGTGTAAACAGGGGGCAAAGTGATCAGGAAGAAACGGCCATTGTGATCAGTAAGCAGGGAGCATTTTAATCACTCATTAGAGGGTATTGTTATCAGAAACAAAGGTCATTATGATTAATAACAAGGGGCATTGCGATCACAAACCAGGGGACATTTTGAGTTAGGTTTAGCGACAGTGTTAGTGTTAGGGTTAGGGTTAGGTTAGGGTTAGAGAGACAGTAAGGGTCAGAGTTAGGATTAGCGACAGTGTTAGGTTTAGGATTAATATTAGAGGCAGAGTTCGGGTTAAGGTTAGCCTTATGGTTTGAAACAGATTAGGTTGTGTGATAGTGTTAGTATTAGTGACAGGCTTAGTGTTAGGGTTAAGGTTAGGTTTAGAGACAGTGTTAGGGTTAGCTTTGGAGTTGAGTTTAGTGTTAGGATTCAGTTTAGGGCTAGGGTTAGTGTTAGAGACAGGGTGGCCTTCGGATTAGGGTAGGGTTAGGGTCAGGCACAGGGATAGGGATATAGTTATGGTTAGGGTTGGGATTAGAGACAGGTTTTAGGTTAGGGTCAGGGTTAGAGACAGGTATGGTAAGGGTTAGGGTCAAGGTATAGGTTAAGATTAGGGACAGGTTACAGTTAGGTATAGGGTTAGGAACAATATTAGGGCTAGGTTTGAGGTGTATGTTAGTGTCAGGGTTAGGTCTGAAGTAGGATTAGAGTTAGGGTTAGAATTAGAGTTAGGGGAACGTTAAGGATTAAGGATAGGTTTAGGGTTAACGTTAGGGACAGGAATAGGGTCAGTGTTAGGGTTATGATTAGGGATAGGTACAGAGTTAGGTTTAAGGGTAGGAACAGGCTTATGGTATCGGATTAGAGTTAGGGTTTATGACACAATTAGGTCCCGGTTAGAGATACGCTTAGCTTTCCCGACATGGTTAGATTTAGGGTTACTCTTAGCGTTAAGTTTAGGGACAGGTTAACGGTTAGTGTTAGAGTTAGGGTCAGGGCTAAGGTTAGGTTTACGGTTCCATTTACATTTAGGGTTATGGTTAAAGACAGGCTAGGGTTCTGGTTAGGATTAGGGTTTCCGTTAAAATTAGGGACACAGTTAAGCTTAGTGTAAGGTTTAGGGTTAGTGATAAAGACACGGTTTGGTTTAGGTTATGGGTTCGGGTGAGATTCAGTGTTAGGGACAGGTTAGGGTAGGATTAGTGTTAGGGGTAGAGACAGGTTTCGGGTTAGAGTTACAAAATTGGTTATGAGTAAGTGTAAAAACAGGGTTAGGGTTAGTGAAGTTGTTAGGGTTAGGGTTAGGGTTAGCTACAGGGTTAAGTATAAGGAGAAGGTTAGTTTTGGGGTTTGTGTGAAGTTTAGAAAAAGGGTTATTTTCAGATTTCGGTTTAGGAAAAGGGTTACGATAACAGGGTTTGTATTAAGAACAGTATGCATGGTATGCACACGGATGGCTTAGGGTTCGCATGAGGGTGAGGAATACAATAGGGGTTTTCATTTGACATAGGGAAGGTCTTAGATTTAGAGACAAGGTTAAGGTTAGGGACAGGATTATGGTTAGAGACAAGATGAAGTTTAGGGACACTGTCAGGGTTAGTGTTAAGTTTAAGTTTAGGGTTACCGTTAGGGTTAGGGACAAAATTAGGGTTAGGGTTATGGACAGTGTTAGGTTTAGGGTTAAAGTTAGGGTCAGCGCTCAAGTTAAGGTTAGGGTTCAGGGATAGGGTTAGGGTTGGGGTTAAGTTTAGGGTTAGGGTTAGGGAAACGATTCGGGTTTGGAACATGGTTAAGTTTAGTGTTCAGTTTATAGTTAAGTTTTGGTTTTGGCTGATGGTTAAGGTTAGGTTTAGAGACAGGTTTAGTGACAGGGTGAGTGTTAGAGTTAAGTTTAGAGCGACGTTAAGGGTCAGAGTTAGGTTTAGCGACAGTGTTATGTTTAGGGTTAGGGTTAGGGTTAGGGTTAGGGTTAGGGTTTAGCGTTAGGGTTAGGTACAGGATTAGGGTTTGAGACATGGTTAGGTTTTGTGTTAGGGTTAGTTTTAGGGTTAGGGTTAGGGTTTAGGGTTAGGTTTAGGGTTACGGTTAGGGACTGGATTAGGGTTTGGGACATGATTAGGTTTAGTGTTAGGGTTATAGTTAAGTTTTGGTTCTGGCTGATGGTTAAGGTTAGGTTAGGGTTAGGGTTAGGGTTAGGTTTTAGGGATAGGGTTAGGGTTAGGGTTAGGGTTTAGGTTTAGGGTTATGGTTAAGTTTAGGGTTTAGGGTTTAGGGTTAGGGTTAGGGTTAGCGATAGGTTTAGGGTTAGGGACAGGATTAGGGTTGGGGACATGGTTAGGTTTAGTGTTAGGGTTATAGTTAAGTTTAGGTTTTGTCTGATGCTTAAGTTTAGGTTTAGGGACAGGGTTAGTGACAGGGTGAGGGTTAGAGTTAAGGTTGGAGAGACCGTAAGGGTCAGAGTTAGGTTTAGCGACAGTGTTAGGGTTAGGGTTAATATTAGAGGCAGAGTTAGGGTTAAGGTTAGCGTTAGGGTTAGGGTTCGTGTTAGGATTAGGGTTAGGTACAGAGTTGGGAAGAGTGTTAGGGCTCCATTTAGAGTTAGGTCTAGGGATACGTTTAGATTTAGGTTTTGCGTTAGGAAAAGGGTTAGCTACAGGGGCAGGAATAGGGTAGGGACACAGTGAGTGTTAGAGTTAGGATTAGGGTTAGGGTTAGGGTTAGGGTTTGGGTTAGGGTTAGGGTTAGGGTTTAAGGTTACAGTTAGGGTTAGGATTAAGGTTTAGGGTTTAGGGTTTAGTGTTTAGGGTTAGGGTTAGCCTTAGGGTTGGGTTAGGTTTAGGGTTAGGGTTTAGGGTTAGGGTTATGGTTAGGGTTAGGGACAGGATTAGGGTTTGGGACATGGTTAGGTTTAGTGTTAGGGTTATAGTTAAGTTTAGGTTTTGTCTGATGCTTAAGTTTAGGTTTAGGGAAAGGGTTACTGACAGGGTTTGGGTTAGAGTTAAGGGTGGAGAGACGGTAAGGGTCAGAGTTAGGTTTAGCGACAGTGTTAGGGTTAGGGTTAATATTAGAGTCAGAGTTAAGGTTAAGGTTAGCGTTATGGTTAGAAGCAGATTAGGTTGAGTGATAGTGTTAGTATTAGTGACAGGCTTAGTGTTAGTGTTAGCGTTAGGGTTTGGGACAGTGTTAGGGTTAGGTTTGGAGTTGAGTTTAGTGTTAGGTTTCAATTTAGGGCTATGGTAAGTGTTAGAGACAGGGTGGCCTTCGGATTAGGGTAGGGATAGGGTCAGGCACAGGGATAGGGATATGGTTATGCTTAGGGTTGGGATTAGAAACAGGTTTAAAGTTAGGGTCAGGCTTAGAGACAGGTATGGTTAGGTTTAGGGTCAAGGTATAGGTAAGATTTAGGTTAAGATTAGGGACAGGTTACAGTTAGGTTTAAGGTTAGGCACAAGATTAGGGCTAGGGTTGAGGTGTATGTTAGTGTGAGGGTTAGGTCTGAAGTAGGATTAGAGTTAGGGATAGAATTAGAGTTAGGGGAACGGTTAGGATTAAGGATAGGTTTAGGGTTTATGTTACGCACAGGAATAGGGCTAGTGTTAGGGTTATGATTAGGGATAGGTACAGAGTTATGTTGAAGAGTACGAACAGGCTTATGGATTATTAGGGTTAGGGTTTATGACACAATTAGGGTCACGGTTAGAGTTACACTTAGCTTTACCGACATGGTTAGCTTTAGGGTTACTGTGAGCGTTAAGTTTAGGGACAGGTTAAGGGTTAGTGTTAGAGTTAGGGTCAGGGCTAGGGTTAGGTTTCTGGTTCGATTTACATTTAGGGTTATGGTTAAAGACAAGCTAGTGTTCTGGTTAGGGTTAGGGTTTCCATTAAAATTAGGGACACAGTTAAGTTTACTGTAAGGTTTAGGGTTAGTGATAAAGACACGGTTTGGTTTAGGGTATGGGTTTGGGGGAGATTCAGTGTTAGGGACAGGTTAGGGTAGGATTAGTGTTAGGGGTACAGGCAGTTTACGGGTTAGAGTTACAAAATTCGTTATGAGTAAGTGTAAAAACAGGGTTCGGGTTAGTGAAGTTGTTAGGGTTAGGGTTAGGGTTAGCTACAGGGTTAGGTTTAGGGAGATGGTTAGGTTTGGGGTTTGTGTGAAGTTTAGAAAAAGGGTTATTTTCAGAGTTCAGTTTAGGAAAAGGCTTACAATAACAGGGTTTGGATTAAGAAGAGTATGCATGGTAGGCAAACGGATGGCTTAGGTTTCGCATGAGGGTGAGGAATACAATTGGGGTTTTCATTTGACATAGGGGAGGTCTTAGTGTTAGAGACAAGGTTAAGGTTAGGGACAGCATTAGGGTTAGAGACAAGATTAAGGTTAGGGACACTGTCAGGGTTAGTGTTAAGTTTAAGTTTAGGGTTACACTTAGGGTTAGGGACAAAATTAGGGTTAGGGTTATGGACAGTGTTAGGTTTAGGGTTAAAGTTAGGGTCAGCGCTCAAGTTCTGGTTAACATTAAGGTTAGGGATAGGTTTAGGGGTAGGGTTAGAAACAAGGTTAGATTACGGTTAGGATTAGAGGCACGGTTATTTTTAAATTAGGGTTCAAAACAGAGTTAAGGGTAGTGTTAGGGTTAGGAATACTTTTAGGGTTAGGGTTTGGTTTAGGGTTTGTTTTAGGGTTCGGGGCAGAGTTAGGGTTAGGAACATAGTTAGTGTTCGGTTTAGGGTTAAGCTTAGGGACAGAGTTAGGGTTAGAGTTAGGGTTAAGGACAGGGTTATGATTAGGGTCAGGGTTAGTGTTCAGGACAGTGTCAGGGCAGGCCGTAGGATCAGGGTAGGGTTTGTGTTCAGGTTAGGATATGCTAGGGTTAGGGTTAGGGGCATAGCTAGGGTTGAGGGCAGAGTCAGCGTTATGGTTAGGAACATGGCTAAGGTTAGGGTTCATGTTAGGGACCGTTTCAGGGTTACGTTTAGTGTTAAGGGTTGGGTTAGAATGGAGGACACGGTTAGGGTTAGTGTTAGGGTATCACGTCTCACGTGACATCGGCTGGGGAACTACAGTTAGATGGCGAAGAGTTAAGAAACTCTAGAGCCAAAAATAGAGTTTCTGTGGGCCAGTGTTCTCATCTCTGAGGCCCAAGCCTTAATACTGTGGGCGCATAGCTTTTCTTTACAACTGCCACCAAGAAGCCAATTTGAATATCTATACACATGGAGTTGATTCTATTTGTCTGGCAGCTGCTTCGCCAAAACTCATTGTGATCAAACACAAGTTTTGCTTTCACATGTACGTATGATCCCCCGGGTGGACTCAGCATTCCGAGACCACCGGATAAGGAAGTTGTACTGAGATCATTCCCTCGGGTCTTAGCATTCGGAGACACTTCCTTATGACGTCAAAGGCTCAGTGCACAGGAGCATTCGAATCGGCAGCTCCACTGTGACATTAGGGTTAGGTTTATAAACAGGATGAAGTTAGGTTTAGGGTTAGGGTTACCGACAGAGTTTGCTTTAGGGTAAGGGACAGGATTAGAACTAGGATTAGGTTTAGAGACACGGTTAGAATTAGGGTTAGTTTTAGGTTTAGTGTTGAAGGACAGAGTTAGGGTTTGGGTTAGCATTAGGGTTAGGGTTCGTGTTAGGATTAGGGTTAGGGACAGAGTTGGGAAGAGTGTTAGGGCTCCATTTAGAGTTAGGGCTAGGGATACGTTTAGGTTTAGGTTTTGGGTTAGGAAAAGGTTTAGCTAAAGGGGCAGGTATAGTTTAGGGACACAGTGAGTGTTAGAGTTAGGATTAGGGTTAGGGTTAAGGTTAGGGTTTGGGTTAGGGTTAGGGTTATGTTTAGGTTTAGGGTTTAGGGTTAGGGTTAGGGTTTAGGGTTTTGGGTTTAGGGTTTAGGATTAGGGTTAGCGTTAGGGTTAGGGTTAGGGTTTAGGGTTTACGGTTTGGGTTAGGGTTAGGGTTAGGTTTAGGGTTAGGGTTATGGTTTAGGGTTAGGGTTAGGGTTAGGGTTAGGGTTAGGGTTAGGGACAGGATTAGGGTTTGGGACATGGTTAGGTTTAGTGTTAGGGTTATAGTTAAGTTTAGGTTTTGTCTGATGCTTAAGTTTAGGTTTAGGGACAGGGTTATTGACATGGTGAGGGTTAGAGTTAAGGGTGGAGCGACGGTAAGGGTCAGAGTTAGGTTTAGCGACAGTGTTAGGGTTAGGGTTAATATTAGAGGCAGAGTTAGGGTTAAGGTTAGCGTTATGGTTAGAAACAGATTAGGTTGAGTGATAGTGTTAGTATTAGTGACAGGCTTAGTGTTAGGGTTAGGGTTAGGGTTTGGGTTTCGGGTTTCGGGTTAGGGATACGGTTAGGGTTAGGGACACGATTCGGGTTTGGGACATGGTTAGGTTTAGTGTTAGGGTTATAGTGAAGTTTAGGTTTTGGCTGATGGTTAAGATTAGGTTTAGTGACAGGGTTAATGACAGGGTGAGGGTTAGAATTAAGGTTAGAGAGATGGTAAGGGTCAGAGTTAGGTTTAGTGACAGTGTTAGGGTTAGGGTTAGGGTTAGGTTAGGGTTAGGGTTTAGGAATAGGTTTAGGGTTAGGGTTCGGGTTTAAGGTAAGGTTAGGGTTAGGGTTAGGGTTTAGGATTTAGTGTTAGGGTACGGTTAGGATTAGGTTTAGTGTTAGGGACACGATTCGGGTTTGGGACATGGTTAAGTTCAGTGTTAGGGTTGTAGTAAAGTTTAGGTTTTGGCTGATGGTTAAGGTTAGGGTTAGGGACCGGATTAGTGACAGGGTGAGGGCTAGAGTTAAGGTTAGAGAGACAGTAAGGGTCAGAGTTAGGTTTAGCGACAGTGGTAGGATTAGGGTGAATATTAGAGGCAGAGTTAGGGTTAAGGTTAGCGTTATGGTTAGAAACAGATTAGGTTGTGTGATAGTGTTAGTATTAGTGACAGGCTTACTGTTAGGGTTAAGGTTAGGTTTAGAGACAGTGTTAAGGTTAGCTTTGGAGTTGAGTTTTGCCTTAGGATTCAGTTTAGGGCTAGGGTTAGTGTTAGAGACAGGGTGGCCTTCGGATTAGGGTAGGGATAGGGTCACGCACAAGGATAGGGATATGGTTATGGTTAGGGTTGGGATTAGAGACAGGTTTAAGGTTAGGGTCAGGGTTAGAGACCGGTATTGTAAGGGTTAGGGTCAAGGTATACGTAAGGTTCAGGTTAAGATTAGGGACAGGTTACAGTTAGGTTTAGGGTTAGGAACAAGATTAGGGCTAGGGTTGAGGTGTATGTTAGTGTCAGGGTTAGGTCTGAAGTAGGATTAGAGTTAGGGTTAGAATTAGAGTTAGGGGAACGTTAAGGATTAAGGATAGGTTTAGGGTTAACGTTAGGGACAGGAATAGGGTCAGTGTTAGGGTTAAGATTAGGGATAGGTACAGAGTTAGGTTTAAGAGTAGGAACAGGCTTATGGATCTCATTAGGGTTAGGGTTTATGACATAATTAGGGTCACGGTTAGAGATATGCTTAGCTTTCCCGACATGGTTAGATTTAGGGTTACTCTTAGCCTTAAGTTTAGGGACAGGTTAATGGTTAGTGTTAGAGTTAGGGTCAGGGCTAAGGTTAGGTTTACGGTTCGATTTACATTCAGGGTTATGGTTAAAGACAGGCTAGTGTTCTGGTTAGGATTAGGGTATCCATTAAAATTAGGGACACAGTTAAGCTTAGTGTAAGGTTTAGGGTTAGTGATAAAGACACGGTTTGGTTTAGGGTATGGGTTCGGCTGAGATTCAGTGTTAGGGCCAGGTTAGGGTAGGATTAGTGTTAGGGGTAGAGACAGGTTTCGGGTTAGAGTTACAAAATTGGTTATGAGTAAGTATAAAAACAGGGTTAGGGTTAGTGAAGTTGTTAGGGTTAGGGTGAGGGTTAGCTACAGGGTTAAGTTTAGGGAGAAGGTTAGTTTTGGGGTTTGTGTGAAGTTTAGAAAAAGGGTTATTTTCAGATTTCGGTTTAGGAAAAGGTTTACGATAAGAGGGTTTGGATTAAGAACCGTATGTATCGTAGGCACACGGATGGCTTAGGGTTCGCATGAGGGTGAGGAACACAATTGGGGTTTTCATTTGACATAGGGGAGGTCTTAGAGTTAGAGACAAGGTTAAGGTTAGGGACAAGATTAGGGTTAGAGACAAGATGAAGGTTAGGGACACTGTCAGGGTTAGTGTTAAGTTTAAGTTTAGGGTTACAGTTAGGGTTAGGGACAAAATTAGGGTTAGGTTTATGGACAGTGTTAGGTTTAGGGTTAAAGTTAGGGTCAGCGCTCAAGTTCTGGTTAACATGAAGGTTAGGGTTAGGTTTAGGGGTAGGGTTAGAAACAAGGTTAGAGTTACGGTTAGGATGAGAGGCACGGTTATATTTAAATTAAGGTTCAAAACAGAGTTACGGGTAGTGTTAGGTTTAGAAATACTTTTTACGGTTAGGGTTTGGTTTAGGGTTTGTTTTAGGGTTCGGGACAGAGTTAGGGTTAGGAACATAGTTAGTGTTAGGTTTAGGGTTAAGCTTAGGGACAGAGTTATGGTTACATTTAGGGTTAAGGACAGGGTTATGATTAGGGTCAGGGTTAGTGTTCAGGACAGTGTCAGGGCAGGACAAGTTTTGCTGTAGGATTAGGGTAGGGTTTGGGTTCAGGTTAGGATATGTTAGGGTTAGGGTTAGGGGCATATCTAGGGTTGAGGACAGACTCAGTGTTACAGTTAGGAACATGGCTAAGGTTAGGGTTCATGTAAGGGACAGTTTCAGGGTTACGTTTAGTGTTAAGGGTTGGGTTAGAATGGAGGACACGTTTAATGTTAGTGTTAGGGTATCATGCCACATGTGACATCGGCTGGGGAACTTCAATTACATGGCGAAGAGTTAAGAAACACCAGAGCCAAAAATAGAGTTTCTGTGGGCCAGTGTTCTCATCTCTGAGGCCCAAGCCTCAATACTGTGGGTGCATAGCTTTTCTTTACAACTGCCACAAAGAAGCCAATTTGAATATCTATAACCAGGGAGTTGATTCTATTTGTCTGGCAGCTGCTTCGCCAAAACTCATTGTGATCAAACACAAGTTTTGCTTTCACATGTACGTATGATCCCCCGGGTGGACTCAGCATTCCGAGACCACCGGATAAGGAAGTTGTACTGAGATCATTCCCTCGGGTCTTAGCATTCGGAGACACTTCCTTATGACGTCAAAGGCTCAATGCACAGGAGCATTCGATCGGCAGCTCCACGGTGACATTAGGGTTAGGTTTATAAACAGGATGAAGTTAGGTTTAGGGTTAGGGTTACCGACAGAGTTTGCTTTAGGGTAAGGGACACGATTAGAACTAGGATTAGGTTTAGAGACACGGTTAGAATTAGGGTTAGTTTTAGGTTTAGTGTTGAAGGACAGAGTTAGGGTTTGGGTTAGCATTAGGGTTAGGGTTCGTGTTAGGATTAGGGTTAGGGACAGAGTTGGGAAGAGTGTTGGGGCTCCATTTAGAGTTAGGGCTAGGGATACGTTTAGGTTTAGGTTTTGGGTTAGGAAAAGGTTTAGCTACAGGGGCAGGTATCGTTTAGGGACACAGTGAGTGTTAGAGTTAGGATTAGGGTTAGGGTTAAGGTTAGGGTTTGGGTTAGGGTTAGGGTTATGGTTAGGGTTAGGGTTTAGGATTAGGGTTAGTGTTAGGGTTAGGGTTTAGGGTTTAGGGTTTAGGGTTAGGGTTAGCGTTAGGGTTAGGGTTAGGGTTAGGGTTAGGGTTTAGGGTTTACGGTTTGGGTTAGGGTTAGGGTTTGGGTTAGGTTAGGCTTAGGGTTAGGGTTAGGGTTAGGGTTTAGGGTTAGGGTTAGGGTTAGGGTTAGGGTTAGGGACAGGATTAGGGTTTGGGACATGGTTAGGTTTAATGTTAGGGTTATAGTTAAGTTTACGTTTTGTCTGATGCTTAAGTTTAGGTTTAGGGACAGGGTTATTGACAGGGTGAGGGTTAGAGTTAAGGGTGGAGAGACGGTAAGGGTCAGAGTTAGGTTTAGCGACAGTGTTAGGGTTAGGGTTAATATTAGAGGCAGAGGTAGGGTTAAGGTTAGCGTTAGGGTTAGGGTTCGTGTTAGTATTAGGGTTAGGTACATAGTTGGGAAGAGTGTTAGGGCTCCATTTAGAGTTAGGTCTAGGGATACGTTTAGATTTAGGTTTCGGGTTAGGAAAAGGGTTAGCTACAGGGGCAGGGATAGGGTAGGGACACAGTGAGTGTTAGAGTTAGGATTAGAGTTAGGGTTAAGGTTAGGGTTTGGGTTAGGGTTAGGGTTATGGTTAGGGTTAGGGTTTAGGGTTAGAGTTAGGGTTAGGTTAAGGGTTTAGGGTTAGGGTTAGGGTTAGGTTTTGGGTTAGGGTTAGGGTTATGGTTAGTGTTAGGGTTTAGGGTTAGCGTTAGGGTTAGGGTTAGGATTAGGGTTTAGGGTTTACGGTTTGGGTTAAAGATAGGGTTAGTGTTAGGCTTAGGTTTTAGGGTTAGGGTTAGGTTTAGGGTTAGGAGTAGGGTAGGGTTAGGGTTAGGGACAGGATTATGGTTTGGGACATGGTTAGGTTTAGTGTTAGGGTTATAGTTAAGTTTAGGTTTTGTCTGATGCTTAAGTTTAGGTTTAGGGACAGGGTTATTGACAGGGTGAGGGTTAGAGTTAAGGGTGGAGAGACGGTAAGGGTCAGAGTTAGGTTTAGCGACAGTGTTAGGGGTAGGGTTAATATTAGAGGCAGAGTTAGGGTTAAGGTTAGCGTTATGGTTAGAAACAGATTAGGTTGAGTGATAGTGTTAGTATTAGTGACAGGCTTACTGTTAGGGTTAGGGTTAGGGTTAGGGTTTAGGATTTAGGGTTAGGGTTATGGTTAAGGTTAGGTTTAGGGTTAGGGACACGATTCGGGTTTGGAACACGGTTAAGTTCAGTGTTAGGGTTATAGTTAAGTTTAGGTATTGACTGATGGTTAAGGTTAGGGTTAGGGACAGGATTAGTGACAGGGTGAGGGTTAGAGTTAAGTTTAGAGAGACAGTAAGGATCAGAGTTAGGTTTAGCGACAGTGTTAGGGTTAGGGTTAGGGTTATGTTAGGGTTAGGGTTACGGTTAGAGTTAGGGTTTAGAGTTAGGGTTAGGGTTTAGGATTAGGGTTATGGTTAGCGTTAGCGTTAGGGTTACGGTTCGGGTTAGTGTTTAGGGTTTAGGGTTAGGGTTAGGTACAGGATTAGGGTTTGAGACATGGTTAGGTTTTGTGTTAGGGTTAGTTTTAGGGTTAGGGTTAGGGTTTAGGGTTAGGTTTAGGGTTACGGTTAGGGACTGAATTAGGTTTTGGGACATGATTAGGTTTAGTGTTAGGGTTATAGTTAAGTTTTGGTTCTGGCTGATGGTTAAGGTTAGGTTAGGGTTAGGGTTAGGGTTAGGGTTAGGGTTAGGTTTTAGGGATAGGGTTAGGGTTAGGGTTAGGGTTTAGGTTTAGGGTTAGGGTTAAGGTTAGGGTTTAGCGTTTAGGGTTAGGGTTAGGGTTTAGGTTAGCGTTAGGTTTAGGGTTAGGGACAGGATTAGGGTTGGGGACATGGTTAGGTTTCGTGTTAGGGTTATAGTTAAGTTTAGGTTTTGTCTGATGCTTAAGTTTAGGTTTAGGGACTGGGTTAGAGACAGGGTGAGGGTTAGAGTTAAGGTTGGAGAGACGGTAAGGGTCAGAGTTAAGTTTAGCGACAGTGTTAGGGTTAGGGTTAATATTAGAGGCAGAGTTAGGGTTAAGGTTAGAGTTAGGTTAGGGTTCGTGTTAGGATTATGGTTAGGTACAGAGTTGGGAAGAGTGTTAGGGCTCCATTTAGAGTTAGGTCTAGGGATACGTTTAGATTTAGGTTTTGGGTTAGGAAAAGGGTTAGCTACAGGGGCAGGAATAGGGTAGGGACACAGTGAGTGTTAGAGTTAGGATTAGGGTTAGGGTTAGGGTTAGGGTTTGGGTTAGGGTTAGGGTTAGGGTTTAGGGTTACAGTTAGGGTTAGGATTAGGGTTTAGGGTTTAGTGTTTAGGGTTAGGGTTAGCCTTAGTGTTGGGTTAGGTTTAGGGTTAGGGTTTAGGGTTAGGGTTATGGTTAGGGTTAGGGACAGGATTAGGGTTTGGGACATGGTCAGGTTTAGTTTTAGGGTTATAGTTAAGTTTAGGTTTTGTCTGATGCTTAAGTTTAGGTTTAGGGACAGGCTTATTGACAGGGTGAGTGTTAGAGTTAAGGGTGGAGAGACGGTAAGGGTCAGAGTTAGGTTTAACGACAGTGTTAGGGTTAGGGTTAATATTAGAGTCAGAGTTAAGGTTAAGGTTTGCGTTATGGTTAGAAGCAGATTAGGTTGAGTGATAGTGTTAGTATTAGTGACAGGCTTAGTGTTAGCGTTAGCGTTAGGGTTTGGGACAGTGTTGGGGTTAGGTTTGGAGTTGAGTTTAGTGTTAGGTTTCAGTTTAGTCCTAGGGTTAGTGTTAGATGCAGGGTGGCCTTCGGATTAGGGTAGGGATAGGGTCAGGCACAGGGATAGGGATATGGTTATGGTTAGGGTTGGGATTAGAAACAGGTTTAAAGTTAGGGTCAGGGTTAGAGACGGGTATGTTTAGGGTTTGGTCAAGGTATAGGTAAGATTTAGGTTAAGATTAGGGACAGGTTACAGTTAGGTTTATGGTTAGGAACAAGATTAGGGCTAGGGTTGAGGTGTATGTTAGTGTCAGGGTTAGGTCTGAAGTAGGATTAGAGTTAGGGTTAGAATTAGAGTTAGGGGAACGGTTAGGATTAAGGATAGGTTTAGGGTTAACGTTACGGACAGGAATAGGGTTAGTGTTAGGTTTATGATTAGGGATAGGTACAGAGTTATGTTGAAGAGTACGAACAGGCTTATGGATTATTAGGGTTGGGGTTTATGACACAATTAGGGTCACGGTTAGAGTTACACTTAGCTTTACCGACATGGTTAGATTTAGGGTTACTGTGAGCGTTAAGTTTAGGACAGGTTAAGGGTTAGTGTTAGAGTTAGGGTCAGGGCTAGGGTTAGGTTTCTGGTTCGATTTACATTTAGGGTTATGGTTAAAGACAAGCTAGTGTTCTGGTTAGGATTAGGGTTTCCGTTAAAATTAGGGACACAGTTAAGGTTACTGTAAGGTTTAGGGTTAGGGATAAAGACACGGTTTGGTTTAGGGTATGGGTTTGGGGGAGATTCAGTGTTAGGGACAGGTTAGGGTAGGATTAGTGTTAGGGGTACAGGCAGTTTTCGGGTTAGAGTTACAAAATTGGTTATGAGTAAGTGTAAAAACAGGGTTAGGGTTAGTGAAGTCGTTAAGGTTAGGGTTAGGATTAGCTGCAGGGTTAGGTTTAGGGAGATGGTTAGGTTTGGGGTTTGTGTGAAGTTTAGAAAAATGATTATTTTCTGAGTTCGGTTTAGGAAAAGGCTTACAATAACAGGGTTTGGATGAAGAAGAGTATGCATGGTAGGCACACGGATGGCTTAGGTTTCGCATGAGGGTGAGGAATACAATTGGGGTTTTCATTTGACATAGGGGAGGTCTTAGGGTTAGAGACAAGGTTAAGGTTAGGGACAGCATTAGGGTTAGAGACAAGATTAAGGTTAGGGACACTGTCAGGGTTAGTGTTAAGTTTGAGTTTAGGGTTACACTTAGGGTTAGGGACAAAATTAGGGTTAGGGTTATGGACAGTGTTAGGTTTAGGGTTAAAGTTAGGGTCAGCGCTCAAGTTAAGGTTAACATTAAGGTTAGGGATAGGTTTAGGGGTAGGGTTAGAAACAAGGTTAGACTTACGGTGAGGATTAGAGGCACGGTTATTTTTAAATTAGGGTTCAAAACAGAGTTAAGGGTAGTGTTAGGGTTAGGAATACTTTTTAGGGTTAGGGTTTGGTTTAGGGTTTGTTTTAGGGTTCGGGGCAGAGTTAGGGTTAGGAACATAGTTAGTGTTCGATTTAGGGTTAAGCATAGGGACAGAGTTAGTGTTAGAGTTAAGGTTAAGGACAGGGTTATGATTAGGGTCAGGGTTAGTGTTCAGGACAGTGTCAGGGCAGGCCGTAGGATCAGGGTAGGGTTTAGGTTCAGGTTAGGATATGCTAGGGTTAGGTTTAGGGGCATAGCTAGGGTTGAGGGCAGAGTCAGTGTTATGGTTAGGAACATGGCTAAGGTGAGGGTTCTTGTTAGGGACCGTTTCAGGGTTACGTTTAGTGTTAAGGGTTGGGTTAGAATGGAGGACACGGTTAGGGTTTGTGTTAGGGTATCACGTCTCACGTGACATCGGCTGGGGAACTACAGTTACATGGCGAAGAGTTAAGAAACTCCAGAGCCAAAAATAGAGTTTCTGTGGGCCAGTGTTCTCATCTCTGAGGCCCAAGCCTTAATACTGTGGGCGCATAGCTTTTCTTTACAACTGCCACCAAGAAGCCAATTTGAATATCTATACACAGGGAGTTGATTCTATTTGTCTGGCAGCTGCTTCGCCAAAACTCATTGTGATCAAACACAAGTTTTGCTTTCACATGTACGTATGATCCCCCGGATGGACTCAGCATTCTGAGACCACCGGATAAGGAAGTTGTACTGAGATCATTCCCTCTGGTCTTAGCATTCGGAGACACTTCCTTATGACGTGAAAGGCTCAGTGCACAGGATCATTCGAATCGGCAGCTCCACGGTGACATTAGGGTTAGGTTTATAAACAGGATGAAGTTAGGGGTAGGGTTAGGGTTACCGACAGAGTTTGCTTTAGGGTAAGGGACAGGATTAGAACTAGGATTCGGTTTAGAGACACGGTTAGAATTAGGGTTAGTTTTAGGTTTAGTGTTGAAGGACAGAGTTAGGGTTTGGGTTAGCATTAGGGTTAGGGTTCGTGTTAGGATTAGGGTTAGGGACAGAGTTGGGAAGACTGTTAGGGCTCCATTTAGAGTTAGGGCTAGGGATACGTTTAGGTTTAGGTTTTGGGTTAGGAAAAGGTTTAGCTACAGGGGCAGGTATAGTTTAGGGACACAGTGAGTGTTAGAGTTAGGATTAGGGTTAGGGTTAAGGTTAGGGTTTGGGTTAGGGTTAGGGTTATGGTTAGGTTTAGGGTTTAGGTTTAGGGTTAGGGTTAGGGTTTAGGGTTTAGGGTTTAGGGTTTAGTATTAGGGTTAGCGTTAGGGTTAGGGTTAGGGTTAGGGTTTAGGGTTTACGGTTTGGGTTAGGGTTAGGGTTAGGTTTAGGGTTAGGGTTAGGGTTTAGGGTTAGGGTTAGGGTTAGGGTTAGGGACAGGATTAGGGTTTGGGACATGGTTAGGTTTAGTGTTAGGGTTATAGTTAAGTTTAGGTTTTGTCTGATGCTTAAGTTTAGGTTTAGGGAGAGGGTTATTGACAGGGTGAGGGTTAGAGTTAAGGGTGGAGAGACGGTAAGGGTCAGAGTTAGGTTTAGCGACAGTGTTAGGGGTAGGGTTAATATTAGAGGCAGAGTTAGGGTTAAGGTTAGCGTTATGGTTAGAAACAGATTAGGTTGAGTGATAGTGTTAGTATTAGTGACAGGCTTACTGTTAGGGTTAGGGTTAGGGTTAGGGTTTCGGGTTTCGGGTTAGGGTTACGGTTAGGGTTAGGGGCACGATTCGGGTTTGGGACATGGTTAGGTTTAGTGTTAGGGTTATAGTGAAGTTTAGGTTTTGGCTGATGGTTAAGATTAGGTTTAGTGACAGGGTTAATGACAGGGTGAGGGTTAGAATTAAGGTTAGAGAGATGGTAAGGGTTGAGTTAGGTTTAGTGACAGTGTTAGGGTTAGGGTTAGGGTTAGGTTAGGGTTAGGGGTTCTGGATAGGTTTAGGGTTAGGGTTAGTGTTTAAGGTAAGGTTAGGGTTAGGGTTAGGGTTTAGGATTTAGGGTTAGGGTTACGGTTAGGGTTAGGTTTAGGGTTAGGGACACGATTCGGGTTTGGGACATGGTTAAGTTCAGTGTTAGGGTTGTAGTTAAGTTTAGGTTTTGGCTGATGGTTAAGGTTAGGGTTAGGGACAGGATTAGTGACAGGGTGAGGGTTAGAGTTAAGGTTAGAGAGACAGTAAGGGTCAGAGTCAGGTTTAGCGACAGTGTTAGGATTAGGGTTAATATTAGAGGCAGAGTTAGGGTTAAGGTTAGCGTTATGGTTAGAAACAGATTAGGTTGTGTGATAGTGTTAGTATTAGTGACAGGCTTACTGTTAGGGTTAAGGTTAGGTTTAGAGACAGTGTTAAGGTTAGCTTTGGAGTTGAGTTTTGCCTTAGGTTTCAGTTTAGGGCTAGGGTTAGTGTTAGAGACAGGGTGGCCTTCGGATTAGGGTAGGGATAGGGTCAGGCACAAGGATAGGGATATGGTTATGGTTAGGGTTGGGATTAGAGACAGGTTTAAGGTTAGGGTCAGGTTTAGAGACCGGTATTGTAAGGGTTAGGGTCAAGGTATACGTAAGGTTTAGGTTAAGATTAGGGACAGGTTACAGTTAGGTTTAGGGTTAGGAACAAGATTAGGGCTAGGTTTGAGGTGTATGTTAGTGTCAGGGTTAGGTCTGAAGTAGGATTAGAGTTAGGGTTCAAATTAGAGTTAGGGGAACGTTAAGGATTAAGGATAGGTTTAGGGTTAACGTTAGGGACAGGAATAGGGTCAGTGTTAGGGTTAAGTTTAGGGATAGGTACAGAGTTAGGTTTAAGAGTACGAACAGGCTTATTGATCTGATTAGGGTTAGGGTTTATGACACAATTAGGGTCACGGTTAGAGATACGCTTAGCTTTCCCGACATGGTTAGATTTAGGGTTACTCTTAGCGTTAAGTTTAGGTACAGGTTAACGGTTAGTGTTAGAGTTAGGGTCAGGGCTAAGGTTAGGTTTACGGTTCGATTTACATTCAGGGTTATGGTTAAAGACAGGCTAGGGTTCTGGTTAGGATTAGGGTTTCCATTAAAATTAGGGACACAGTTAAGCTTAGTGTAAGGTTTAGGGTTAGTGATAAAGACACGGTTTGGTTTAGGATATGGGTTCGGCTGAGATTCAGTGTTAGGGACAGGTTAGGGTAGGATTAGTGTTAGGGGTAGAGACAGGTTTCGGGTTAGAGTTACAAAATTGGTTATGAGTAAGTGTAAAAACAGGGTTAGGGTTAGTGAAGTTGTTAGGGTTAAGGTGAGGGTTAGCTACAGGGTTAAGTTTAGGGAGAAGGTTAGTTTTGGGGTTTGTGTGAAGTTTAGAAAAAGGGTTATTTTCAGATTTTGGTTTAGGAAAAGGGTTACGATAACAGGGTTTGGATTAAGAACCGTATGCATCGTAGGCACACGGATGGCTTAGGGTTCGCATGAGGGTGAGGAATACAATTGGGGTTTTCATTTGACATAGGGGAGGTCTTAGAGTTAGAGACAAGGCTAAGGTTAGGGACAGGATTAGGGTTAGAGACAAGATTAAGGTTAGGGACACTGTCAGGGTTAGTGTTAAGTTTAAGTTTAGGGTTACAGTTAGGGTTAGGGACAAAATTAGGGTTAGGTTTATGGACAGTGTTAGGTTTAGGGTTAAAGTTAGGGTCAGCGCTCAAGTTCTGGTTAACATGAAGGTTAGGGTTAGGTTTAGGGGTAGGGTTAGAAACAAGGTTAGAGTTACGGTTAGGATGAGAGGCACGGTTATATTTAAATTAAGGTTCAAAACAGAGTTACGGGTAGTGTTAGGTTTAGAAATACTTTTTACGGTTAGGGTTTGGTTTAGGGTTTGTTTTAGGGTTCGGGACAGAGTTAGGGTTAGGAACATAGTTAGTGTTAGGTTTAGGGTTAAGCTTAGGGACAGAGTTATGGTTACATTTAGGGTTAAGGACAGGGTTATGATTAGGGTCAGGGTTAGTGTTCAGGACAGTGTCAGGGCAGGACAAGTTTTGCTGTAGGATTAGGGTAGGGTTTGGGTTCAGGTTAGGATATGTTAGGGTTAGGGTTAGGGGCATATCTAGGGTTGAGGACAGACTCAGTGTTACAGTTAGGAACATGGCTAAGGTTAGGGTTCATGTAAGGGACAGTTTCAGGGTTACGTTTAGTGTTAAGGGTTGGGTTAGAATGGAGGACACGTTTAATGTTAGTGTTAGGGTATCATGCCACATGTGACATCGGCTGGGGAACTTCAATTACATGGCGAAGAGTTAAGAAACACCAGAGCCAAAAATAGAGTTTCTGTGGGCCAGTGTTCTCATCTCTGAGGCCCAAGCCTCAATACTGTGGGTGCATAGCTTTTCTTTACAACTGCCACAAAGAAGCCAATTTGAATATCTATAACCAGGGAGTTGATTCTATTTGTCTGGCAGCTGCTTCGCCAAAACTCATTGTGATCAAACACAAGTTTTGCTTTCACATGTACGTATGATCCCCCGGGTGGACTCAGCATTCCGAGACCACCGGATAAGGAAGTTGTACTGAGATCATTCCCTCGGGTCTTAGCATTCGGAGACACTTCCTTATGACGTCAAAGGCTCAATGCACAGGAGCATTCGAATCGGCAGCTCCACGGTGACATTAGGGTTAGGTTTATAAACAGGATGAAGTTAGGTTTAGGGTTAGGGTTACCGACAGAGTTTGCTTTAGGGTAAGGGACAGGATTAGAACTAGGATTAGGTTTAGAGACACGGTTAGAATTAGGGTTAGTTTTAGGTTTAGTGTTGAAGGACAGAGTTAGGGTTTGGGTTAGCATTAGGGTTAGGGTTCGTGTTAGGATTAGGGTTAGGGACAGAGTTGGGAAGAGTGTTGGGGCTCCATTTAGAGTTAGGGCTAGGGATACGTTTAGGTTTAGGTTTTGGGTTAGGAAAAGGTTTAGCTACAGGGGCAGGTATCGTTTAGGGACACAGTGAGTGTTAGAGTTAGGATTAGGGTTAGGGTTAAGGTTAGGGTTTGGGTTAGGGTTAGGGTTATGGTTAGGGTTAGGGTTTAGGATTAGGGTTAGTGTTAGGGTTAGGGTTTAGGGTTTAGGGTTTAGGGTTAGGGTTAGCGTTAGGGTTAGGGTTAGGGTTAGGGTTAGGGTTTAGGGTTTACGGTTTGGGTTAGGGTTAGGGTTTGGGTTAGGTTAGGCTTAGGGTTAGGGTTAGGGTTAGGGTTTAGGGTTAGGGTTAGGGTTAGGGTTAGGGTTAGGGACAGGATTAGGGTTTGGGACATGGTTAGGTTTAATGTTAGGGTTATAGTTAAGTTTACGTTTTGTCTGATGCTTAAGTTTAGGTTTAGGGACAGGGTTATTGACAGGGTGAGGGTTAGAGTTAAGGGTGGAGAGACGGTAAGGGTCAGAGTTAGGTTTAGCGACAGTGTTAGGGTTAGGGTTAATATTAGAGGCAGAGGTAGGGTTAAGGTTAGCGTTAGGGTTAGGGTTCGTGTTAGTATTAGGGTTAGGTACATAGTTGGGAAGAGTGTTAGGGCTCCATTTAGAGTTAGGTCTAGGGATACGTTTAGATTTAGGTTTCGGGTTAGGAAAAGGGTTAGCTACAGGGGCAGGGATAGGGTAGGGACACAGTGAGTGTTAGAGTTAGGATTAGGGTTAGGGTTAAGGTTAGGGTTTGGGTTAGGGTTAGGGTTATGGTTAGGGTTAGGGTTTAGGGTTAGAGTTAGGGTTAGGTTAAGGGTTTAGGGTTAGGGTTAGGGTTAGGGTTTGGGTTAGGGTTAGGGTTATGGTTAGTGTTAGGGTTTAGGGTTAGCGTTAGGGTTAGGGTTAGGATTAGGGTTTAGGGTTTACGGTTTGGGTTAAAGATAGGGTTAGTGTTAGGCTTAGGTTTTAGGGTTAGGGTTAGGTTTAGGGTTAGGGGTAGGGTAGGGTTAGGGTTAGGGACAGGATTAGGGTTTGGGACATGGTTAGGTTTAGTGTTAGGGTTATAGTTAAGTTTAGGTTTTGTCTGATGCTTAAGTTTAGGTTTAGGGACAGGGTTATTGACAGGGTGAGGGTTAGAGTTAAGGGTGGAGAGACGGTAAGGGTCAGAGTTAGGTTTAGCGACAGTGTTAGGGGTAGGGTTAATATTAGAGGCAGAGTTAGGGTTAAGGTTAGCGTTATGGTTAGAAACAGATTAGGTTGAGTGATAGTGTTAGTATTAGTGACAGGCTTACTGTTAGGGTTAGGGTTAGGGTTAGGGTTTAGGATTTAGGGTTAGGGTTATGGTTAGGGTTAGGTTTAGGGTTAGGGACACGATTCGGGTTTGGAACACGGTTAAGTTCAGTGTTAGGGTTATAGTTAAGTTTAGGTATTGACTGATGGTTAAGGTTAGGGTTAGGGACAGGATTAGTGACAGGGTGAGGGTTAGAGTTAAGTTTAGAGAGACAGTAAGGATCAGAGTTAGGTTTAGCGACAGTGTTAGGGTTAGGGTTAGGGTTATGTTAGGGTTAGGGTTACGGTTAGAGTTAGGGTTTAGAGTTAGGTTTAGGGTTTAGGATTAGGGTTATGGTTAGCGTTAGCGTTAGGGTTACGGTTCGGGTTAGTGTTTAGGGTTTAGGGTTAGGGTTAGGTACAGGATTAGGGTTTGAGACATGGTTAGGTTTTGTGTTAGGGTTAGTTTTAGGGTTAGGGTTAGGGTTTAGGGTTAGGTTTAGGGTTACGGTTAGGGACTGAATTAGGTTTTGGGACATGATTAGGTTTAGTGTTAGGGTTATAGTTAAGTTTTGGTTCTGGCTGATGGTTAAGGTTAGGTTAGGGTTAGGGTTAGGGTTAGGGTTAGGGTTAGGTTTTAGGGATAGGGTTAGGGTTAGGGTTAGGGTTTAGGTTTAGGGTTAGGGTTAAGGTTAGGGTTTAGCGTTTAGGGTTAGGGTTAGGGTTTAGGTTAGCGTTAGGTTTAGGGTTAGGGACAGGATTAGGGTTGGGGACATGGTTAGGTTTCGTGTTAGGGTTATAGTTAAGTTTAGGTTTTGTCTGATGCTTAAGTTTAGGTTTAGGGACTGGGTTAGAGACAGGGTGAGGGTTAGAGTTAAGGTTGGAGAGACGGTAAGGGTCAGAGTTAAGTTTAGCGACAGTGTTAGGGTTAGGGTTAATATTAGAGGCAGAGTTAGGGTTAAGGTTAGAGTTAGGTTAGGGTTCGTGTTAGGATTATGGTTAGGTACAGAGTTGGGAAGAGTGTTAGGGCTCCATTTAGAGTTAGGTCTAGGGATACGTTTAGATTTAGGTTTTGGGTTAGGAAAAGGGTTAGCTACAGGGGCAGGAATAGGGTAGGGACACAGTGAGTGTTAGAGTTAGGATTAGGGTTAGGGTTAGGGTTAGGGTTTGGGTTAGGGTTAGGGTTAGGGTTTAGGGTTACAGTTAGGGTTAGGATTAGGGTTTAGGGTTTAGTGTTTAGGGTTAGGGTTAGCCTTAGTGTTGGGTTAGGTTTAGGGTTAGGGTTTAGGGTTAGGGTTATGGTTAGGGTTAGGGACAGGATTAGGGTTTGGGACATGGTCAGGTTTAGTTTTAGGGTTATAGTTAAGTTTAGGTTTTGTCTGATGCTTAAGTTTAGGTTTAGGGACAGGCTTATTGACAGGGTGAGTGTTAGAGTTAAGGGTGGAGAGACGGTAAGGGTCAGAGTTAGGTTTAACGACAGTGTTAGGGTTAGGGTTAATATTAGAGTCAGAGTTAAGGTTAAGGTTTGCGTTATGGTTAGAAGCAGATTAGGTTGAGTGATAGTGTTAGTATTAGTGACAGGCTTAGTGTTAGCGTTAGCGTTAGGGTTTGGGACAGTGTTGGGGTTAGGTTTGGAGTTGAGTTTAGTGTTAGGTTTCAGTTTAGTCCTAGGGTTAGTGTTAGATGCAGGGTGGCCTTCGGATTAGGGTAGGGATAGGGTCAGGCACAGGGATAGGGATATGGTTATGGTTAGGGTTGGGATTAGAAACAGGTTTAAAGTTAGGGTCAGGGTTAGAGACGGGTATGTTTAGGGTTTGGTCAAGGTATAGGTAAGATTTAGGTTAAGATTAGGGACAGGTTACAGTTAGGTTTATGGTTAGGAACAAGATTAGGGCTAGGGTTGAGGTGTATGTTAGTGTCAGGGTTAGGTCTGAAGTAGGATTAGAGTTAGGGTTAGAATTAGAGTTAGGGGAACGGTTAGGATTAAGGATAGGTTTAGGGTTAACGTTACGGACAGGAATAGGGTTAGTGTTAGGTTTATGATTAGGGATAGGTACAGAGTTATGTTGAAGAGTACGAACAGGCTTATGGATTATTAGGGTTGGGGTTTATGACACAATTAGGGTCACGGTTAGAGTTACACTTAGCTTTACCGACATGGTTAGATTTAGGGTTACTGTGAGCGTTAAGTTTAGGACAGGTTAAGGGTTAGTGTTAGAGTTAGGGTCAGGGCTAGGGTTAGGTTTCTGGTTCGATTTACATTTAGGGTTATGGTTAAAGACAAGCTAGTGTTCTGGTTAGGATTAGGGTTTCCGTTAAAATTAGGGACACAGTTAAGGTTACTGTAAGGTTTAGGGTTAGGGATAAAGACACGGTTTGGTTTAGGGTATGGGTTTGGGGGAGATTCAGTGTTAGGGACAGGTTAGGGTAGGATTAGTGTTAGGGGTACAGGCAGTTTTCGGGTTAGAGTTACAAAATTGGTTATGAGTAAGTGTAAAAACAGGGTTAGGGTTAGTGAAGTCGTTAAGGTTAGGGTTAGGATTAGCTGCAGGGTTAGGTTTAGGGAGATGGTTAGGTTTGGGGTTTGTGTGAAGTTTAGAAAAATGATTATTTTCTGAGTTCGGTTTAGGAAAAGGCTTACAATAACAGGGTTTGGATGAAGAAGAGTATGCATGGTAGGCACACGGATGGCTTAGGTTTCGCATGAGGGTGAGGAATACAATTGGGGTTTTCATTTGACATAGGGGAGGTCTTAGGGTTAGAGACAAGGTTAAGGTTAGGGACAGCATTAGGGTTAGAGACAAGATTAAGGTTAGGGACACTGTCAGGGTTAGTGTTAAGTTTGAGTTTAGGGTTACACTTAGGGTTAGGGACAAAATTAGGGTTAGGGTTATGGACAGTGTTAGGTTTAGGGTTAAAGTTAGGGTCAGCGCTCAAGTTAAGGTTAACATTAAGGTTAGGGATAGGTTTAGGGGTAGGGTTAGAAACAAGGTTAGACTTACGGTGAGGATTAGAGGCACGGTTATTTTTAAATTAGGGTTCAAAACAGAGTTAAGGGTAGTGTTAGGGTTAGGAATACTTTTTAGGGTTAGGGTTTGGTTTAGGGTTTGTTTTAGGGTTCGGGGCAGAGTTAGGGTTAGGAACATAGTTAGTGTTCGATTTAGGGTTAAGCATAGGGACAGAGTTAGTGTTAGAGTTAAGGTTAAGGACAGGGTTATGATTAGGGTCAGGGTTAGTGTTCAGGACAGTGTCAGGGCAGGCCGTAGGATCAGGGTAGGGTTTAGGTTCAGGTTAGGATATGCTAGGGTTAGGGTTAGGGGCATAGCTAGGGTTGAGGGCAGAGTCAGTGTTATGGTTAGGAACATGGCTAAGGTGAGGGTTCTTGTTAGGGACCGTTTCAGGGTTACGTTTAGTGTTAAGGGTTGGGTTAGAATGGAGGACACGGTTAGGGTTTGTGTTAGGGTATCACGTCTCACGTGACATCGGATGGGGAACTACAGTTACATGGCGAAGAGTTAAGAAACTCCAGAGCCAAAAATAGAGTTTCTGTGGGCCAGTGTTCTCATCTCTGAGGCCCAAGCCTTAATACTGTGGGCGCATAGCTTTTCTTTACAACTGCCACCAAGAAGCCAATTTGAATATCTATACACAGGGAGTTGATTCTATTTGTCTGGCAGCTGCTTCGCCAAAACTCATTGTGATCAAACACAAGTTTTGCTTTCACATGTACGTATGATCCCCCGGATGGACTCAGCATTCTGAGACCACCAGATAAGGAAGTTGTACTGAGATCATTCCCTCTGGTCTTAGCATTCGGAGACACTTCCTTATGACGTGAAAGGCTCAGTGCACAGGATCATTCGAATCGGCAGCTCCACGGTGACATTAGGGTTAGGTTTATAAACAGGATGAAGTTAGGGGTAGGGTTAGGGTTACCGACAGAGTTTGCTTTAGGGTAAGGGACAGGATTAGAACTAGGATTCGGTTTAGAGACACGGTTAGAATTAGGGTTAGTTTTAGGTTTAGTGTTGAAGGACAGAGTTAGGGTTTGGGTTAGCATTAGGGTTAGGGTTCGTGTTAGGATTAGGGTTAGGGACAGAGTTGGGAAGACTGTTAGGGCTCCATTTAGAGTTAGGGCTAGGGATACGTTTAGGTTTAGGTTTTGGGTTAGGAAAAGGTTTAGCTACAGGGGCAGGTATAGTTTAGGGACACAGTGAGTGTTAGAGTTAGGATTAGGGTTAGGGTTAAGGTTAGGGTTTGGGTTAGGGTTAGGGTTATGGTTAGGTTTAGGGTTTAGGTTTAGGGTTAGGGTTAGGGTTTAGGGTTTAGGGTTTAGGGTTTAGTATTAGGGTTAGCGTTAGGGTTAGGGTTAGGGTTAGGGTTTAGGGTTTACGGTTTGGGTTAGGGTTAGGGTTAGGTTTAGGGTTAGGGTTAGGGTTTAGGGTTAGGGTTAGGGTTAGGGTTAGGGACAGGATTAGGGTTTGGGACATGGTTAGGTTTAGTGTTAGGGTTATAGTTAAGTTTAGGTTTTGTCTGATGCTTAAGTTTAGGTTTAGGGAGAGGGTTATTGACAGGGTGAGGGTTAGAGTTAAGGGTGGAGAGACGGTAAGGGTCAGAGTTAGGTTTAGCGACAGTGTTAGGGGTAGGGTTAATATTAGAGGCAGAGTTAGGGTTAAGGTTAGCGTTATGGTTAGAAACAGATTAGGTTGAGTGATAGTGTTAGTATTAGTGACAGGCTTACTGTTAGGGTTAGGGTTAGGGTTAGGGTTTCGGGTTTCGGGTTAGGGTTACGGTTAGGGTTAGGGGCACGATTCGGGTTTGGGACATGGTTAGGTTTAGTGTTAGGGTTATAGTGAAGTTTAGGTTTTGGCTGATGGTTAAGATTAGGTTTAGTGACAGGGTTAATGACAGGGTGAGGGTTAGAATTAAGGTTAGAGAGATGGTAAGGGTTGAGTTAGGTTTAGTGACAGTGTTAGGGTTAGGGTTAGGGTTAGGTTAGGGTTAGGGGTTCGGGATAGGTTTAGGGTTAGGGTTAGTGTTTAAGGTAAGGTTAGGGTTAGGGTTAGGGTTTAGGATTTAGGGTTAGGGTTACGGTTAGGGTTAGGTTTAGGGTTAGGGACACGATTCGGGTTTGGGACATGGTTAAGTTCAGTGTTAGGGTTGTAGTTAAGTTTAGGTTTTGGCTGATGGTTAAGGTTAGGGTTAGGGACAGGATTAGTGACAGGGTGAGGGTTAGAGTTAAGGTTAGAGAGACAGTAAGGGTCAGAGTCAGGTTTAGCGACAGTGTTAGGATTAGGGTTAATATTAGAGGCAGAGTTAGGGTTAAGGTTAGCGTTATGGTTAGAAACAGATTAGGTTGTGTGATAGTGTTAGTATTAGTGACAGGCTTACTGTTAGGGTTAAGGTTAGGTTTAGAGACAGTGTTAAGGTTAGCTTTGGAGTTGAGTTTTGCCTTAGGTTTCAGTTTAGGGCTAGGGTTAGTGTTAGAGACAGGGTGGCCTTCGGATTAGGGTAGGGATAGGGTCAGGCACAAGGATAGGGATATGGTTATGGTTAGGGTTGGGATTAGAGACAGGTTTAAGGTTAGGGTCAGGTTTAGAGACCGGTATTGTAAGGGTTAGGGTCAAGGTATACGTAAGGTTTAGGTTAAGATTAGGGACAGGTTACAGTTAGGTTTAGGGTTAGGAACAAGATTAGGGCTAGGTTTGAGGTGTATGTTAGTGTCAGGGTTAGGTCTGAAGTAGGATTAGAGTTAGGGTTCAAATTAGAGTTAGGGGAACGTTAAGGATTAAGGATAGGTTTAGGGTTAACGTTAGGGACAGGAATAGGGTCAGTGTTAGGGTTAAGTTTAGGGATAGGTACAGAGTTAGGTTTAAGAGTACGAACAGGCTTATTGATCTGATTAGGGTTAGGGTTTATGACACAATTAGGGTCACGGTTAGAGATACGCTTAGCTTTCCCGACATGGTTAGATTTAGGGTTACTCTTAGCGTTAAGTTTAGGTACAGGTTAACGGTTAGTGTTAGAGTTAGGGTCAGGGCTAAGGTTAGGTTTACGGTTCGATTTACATTCAGGGTTATGGTTAAAGACAGGCTAGGGTTCTGGTTAGGATTAGGGTTTCCATTAAAATTAGGGACACAGTTAAGCTTAGTGTAAGGTTTAGGGTTAGTGATAAAGACACGGTTTGGTTTAGGATATGGGTTCGGCTGAGATTCAGTGTTAGGGACAGGTTAGGGTAGGATTAGTGTTAGGGGTAGAGACAGGTTTCGGGTTAGAGTTACAAAATTGGTTATGAGTAAGTGTAAAAACAGGGTTAGGGTTAGTGAAGTTGTTAGGGTTAAGGTGAGGGTTAGCTACAGGGTTAAGTTTAGGGAGAAGGTTAGTTTTGGGGTTTGTGTGAAGTTTAGAAAAAGGGTTATTTTCAGATTTTGGTTTAGGAAAAGGGTTACGATAACAGGGTTTGGATTAAGAACCGTATGCATCGTAGGCACACGGATGGCTTAGGGTTCGCATGAGGGTGAGGAATACAATTGGGGTTTTCATTTGACATAGGGGAGGTCTTAGAGTTAGAGACAAGGCTAAGGTTAGGGACAGGATTAGGGTTAGAGACAAGATTAAGGTTAGGGACACTGTCAGGGTTAGTGTTAAGTTTAAGTTTAGGGTTACAGTTAGGGTTAGGGACAAAATTAGGGTTAGGTTTATGGACAGTGTTAGGTTTAGGGTTAAAGTTAGGGTCAGCGCTCAAGTTAAGGTTAACATTAAGGTTAGGGTTAGGTTTAGGGGTAGGGTTAGAAACAAGGTTAGAGTTACGGTTAGGATGAGAGGCACAGTTATATTTAAATTAGAGTTCAAAACAGAGTTAAGGGTAGTGTTAGGTTTAGAAATACTTTTTAGGGTTAGGGTTTGGTTTAGGGTTTGTTTTAGGGTTCGGGACAGAGTTAGGGTTAGGAACATAGTTAGTGTTAGGTTTAGGGTTAAGCTTAGGGACAGAGTTATGGTTACATTTAGGGTTAAGGACAGGGTTATGATTAGGGTCAGGGTTAGTGTTCAGGACAGTGTCAGGGCAGGACAAGTTTTGCTGTAGGATTAGGGTAGGGTTTGGGTTCAGGTTAGGATATGTTAGGGTTAGGGTTAGGGGCATATCTAGGGTTGAGGACAGAGTCAGTGTTACGGTTAGGAACATGGCTAAGGTTAGGGTTCATGTAAGGGACAGTTTCAGGGTTACGTTTAGTGTTAAGGGTTGGGTTAGAATGGAGGACACGTTTAATGTTAGTGTTAGGGTATCATGCCTCATGTGACATCGGCTGGGGAACTTCAGTTACATGGCGAAGAGTTAAGAAACACCAGAGCCAAAAATAGAGTTTATGTGGGCCAGTGTTCTCATCTCTGAGGCCCAAGCCTTAATACTGTGGGTGCATAGCTTTTCTTTACAACTGCCACAAAGAAGCCAATTTGAATATCTATAACCAGGGAGTTGATTCTATTTGTCTGGCAGCTGCTTCGCCAAAACTCATTGTGATCAAACACAAGTTTTGCTTTCACATGTACATATGATCCCCCGGATGGACTCAGCATTCCGAGACCACCGGATAAGGAAGTTGTACTGAGATCATTCCCTCGGGTCTTAGCATTCGGAGACACTTCCTTATGACGTCAAAGGCTCAGTGCACAGGAGCATTCGAATCGGCAGCTCCACGGTGACATTAGGGTTAGGTTTATAAACAGGATGAAGTTAGGTTTAGGGTTAGGGTTACCGACAGAGTTTGCTTTAGGGTAAGGGACAGGATTAGAACTAGGATTAGGTTTAGAGACACGGTTAGGATTAGGGTTAGTTTTAGGTTTAGTGTTGAAGGACAGAGTTAGGGTTTGGGTTAGCATTAGGGTTAGGTTTCGTGTTAGGATTAGGGTTAGGGACAGAGTAGGGAAGAGTGTTAGGGCTCCATTTAGAGTTAGGGCTAGGGATACGATTAGGTTTAGGTTTTGGGTTAGGAAAAGGTTTAGCTACAGGGGCAGGGATAGTTTAGGGACACAGTGAGTGTTAGAGTTAGGATTAGGGTTAGGGTTAAGGTTAGGGTTTGGGTTAGGGTTAGGGTTATGGTTAGGGTTAGGGTTTAGGATTAGGGTTAGGGTTAGGGTTAGGGTTTAGGGTTTACGGTTTGGGTTAGGGTTAGGGTTAGGGTTAGGTTTAGGTTTAGGGTTAGGGTTAGGGTTAGGGTTAGGGTTAGGTTTTAGGGATAGGGTTAGGGTTAGGTTTAGGGTTTAGGTTTAGGGTTAGGGTTAAGGTTAGAGTTTAGGGTTTAGGGTTTGGGTTAGGGTTAGGGTTAGCGTTAGGTTTAGGGTTAGGGACAGGATTAGGGTTTGGGACATGGTCAGGTTTAGTGTTAGGGTTATAGTTAAGTTTAGGTTTTGTCTGATGCTTAAGTTTAGGTTTAGGGACAGGGTTAGTGACAGGGTGAGGGTTAGAGTTAAGGTTGGAGAGACGGTAAGGGTCAGAGTTAGGTTTAGCGACAGTGTTAGGTTTAGGGTTAATATTAGAGTCAGAGTTAAGGTTAAGGTTAGCGTTATGGTTAGAAGCAGATTCGGTTGAGTGATAGTGTTAGTATTAGTGACAGGCTTAGTGTTAGTGTTAGCGTTAGGGTTTGGGACAGTGTTAGGGTTAGGTTTGGAGTTGAGTTTAGTGTTAGGTTTCAGTTTAGGGCTATGGTAAGTGTTAGAGACAGGGTGGCCTTCGGATTAGGGTAGGGATAGGGTCAGGCACAGGGATAGGGATACGGTTATGCTTAGGGTTGGGATTAGAAACAGGTTAAAAGTTAAGGTCAGGGTTAGGGACAGGTATGGTTAGGGTTAGGGTTAAGGGTTAGAGTCAGAGTTAAGGTTAAGGTTAGCGTTATGGTTAGAAGCAGATTAGGTTGAGTGATAGTGTTAGTATTAGTGACAGGCTTAGTGTTAGCGTTAGCGTTAGGGTTTGGGACAGTGTTAGGGTTAGGTTTGGAGTTGAGTTTAGTGTTAGGTTTCAGTTTAGTCCTAGGGTTAGTGTTAGATGCAGGGTGGCCTTCGGATTAGGGTAGGGATAGGGTCAGGCACAGGGATAGGGATATGGTTATGGTTAGGGTTGGGATTAGAAACAGGTTTAAAGTTAGGGTCAGGGTTAGAGACGGGTATGTTTAGGGTTTGGTCAAGGTATAGGTAAGATTTAGGTTAAGATTAGGGACAGGTTACAGTTAGGTTTATGGTTAGGAACAAGATTAGGGCTAGGGTTGAGGTGTATGTTAGTGTCAGGGTTAGGTCTGAAGTAGGATTAGAGTTAGGGTTCAAATTAGAG
The DNA here is from genome assembly GCA_031876335.1 of Hipposideros larvatus. Taxonomy (NCBI): domain Eukaryota; kingdom Metazoa; phylum Chordata; class Mammalia; order Chiroptera; family Hipposideridae; genus Hipposideros; species Hipposideros larvatus. The sequence continues at coordinate 194,382 of JAVKSA010000053.1, forward strand.
TTAGGGGAACGTTAAGGATTAAGGATAGGTTTAGGGTTAACGTTAGGGACAGGAATAGGGTCAGTGTTAGGGTTAAGTTTAGGGATAGGTACAGAGTTAGGTTTAAGAGTACGAACAGGCTTATTGATCTGATTAGGGTTAGGGTTTATGACACAATTAGGGTCACGGTTAGAGATACGCTTAGCTTTCCCGACATGGTTAGATTTAGGGTTACTCTTAGCGTTAAGTTTAGGTACAGGTTAACTGTTAGTGTTAGAGTTAGGGTCAGGGCTAAGGTTAGGTTTACGGTTCGATTTACATTCAGGGTTATGGTTAAAGACAGGCTAGGGTTCTGGTTAGGATTAGGGTTTCCATTAAAATTAGGGACACAGTTAAGCTTAGTGTAAGGTTTAGGGTTAGTGATAAAGACACGGTTTGGTTTAGGATATGGGTTCGGCTGAGATTCAGTGTTAGGGACAGGTTAGGGTAGGATTAGTGTTAGGGGTAGAGACAGGTTTCGGGTTAGAGTTACAAAATTGGTTATGAGTAAGTGTAAAAACAGGGTTAGGGTTAGTGAAGTTGTTAGGGTTAAGGTGAGGGTTAGCTACAGGGTTAAGTTTAGGGAGAAGGTTAGTTTTGGGGTTTGTGTGAAGTTTAGAAAAAGGGTTATTTTCAGATTTTGGTTTAGGAAAAGGGTTACGATAACAGGGTTTGGATTAAGAACCGTATGCATCGTAGGCACACGGATGGCTTAGGGTTCGCATGAGGGTGAGGAATACAATTGGGGTTTTCATTTGACATAGGGGAGGTCTTAGAGTTAGAGACAAGGCTAAGGTTAGGGACAGGATTAGGGTTAGAGACAAGATTAAGGTTAGGGACACTGTCAGGGTTAGTGTTAAGTTTAAGTTTAGGGTTACAGTTAGGGTTAGGGACAAAATTAGGGTTAGGTTTATGGACAGTGTTAGGTTTAGGGTTAAAGTTAGGGTCAGCGCTCAAGTTAAGGTTAACATTAAGGTTAGGGTTAGGTTTAGGGGTAGGGTTAGAAACAAGGTTAGAGTTACGGTTAGGATGAGAGGCACAGTTATATTTAAATTAGAGTTCAAAACAGAGTTAAGGGTAGTGTTAGGTTTAGAAATACTTTTTAGGGTTAGGGTTTGGTTTAGGGTTTGTTTTAGGGTTCGGGACAGAGTTAGGGTTAGGAACATAGTTAGTGTTAGGTTTAGGGTTAAGCTTAGGGACAGAGTTATGGTTACATTTAGGGTTAAGGACAGGGTTATGATTAGGGTCAGGGTTAGTGTTCAGGACAGTGTCAGGGCAGGACAAGTTTTGCTGTAGGATTAGGGTAGGGTTTGGGTTCAGGTTAGGATATGTTAGGGTTAGGGTTAGGGGCATATCTAGGGTTGAGGACAGAGTCAGTGTTACGGTTAGGAACATGGCTAAGGTTAGGGTTCATGTAAGGGACAGTTTCAGGGTTACGTTTAGTGTTAAGGGTTGGGTTAGAATGGAGGACACGTTTAATGTTAGTGTTAGGGTATCATGCCTCATGTGACATCGGCTGGGGAACTTCAGTTACATGGCGAAGAGTTAAGAAACACCAGAGCCAAAAATAGAGTTTATGTGGGCCAGTGTTCTCATCTCTGAGGCCCAAGCCTTAATACTGTGGGTGCATAGCTTTTCTTTACAACTGCCACAAAGAAGCCAATTTGAATATCTATAACCAGGGAGTTGATTCTATTTGTCTGGCAGCTGCTTCGCCAAAACTCATTGTGATCAAACACAAGTTTTGCTTTCACATGTACATATGATCCCCCGGATGGACTCAGCATTCCGAGACCACCGGATAAGGAAGTTGTACTGAGATCATTCCCTCGGGTCTTAGCATTCGGAGACACTTCCTTATGACGTCAAAGGCTCAGTGCACAGGAGCATTCGAATCGGCAGCTCCACGGTGACATTAGGGTTAGGTTTATAAACAGGATGAAGTTAGGTTTAGGGTTAGGGTTACCGACAGAGTTTGCTTTAGGGTAAGGGACAGGATTAGAACTAGGATTAGGTTTAGAGACACGGTTAGGATTAGGGTTAGTTTTAGGTTTAGTGTTGAAGGACAGAGTTAGGGTTTGGGTTAGCATTAGGGTTAGGTTTCGTGTTAGGATTAGGGTTAGGGACAGAGTAGGGAAGAGTGTTAGGGCTCCATTTAGAGTTAGGGCTAGGGATACGATTAGGTTTAGGTTTTGGGTTAGGAAAAGGTTTAGCTACAGGGGCAGGGATAGTTTAGGGACACAGTGAGTGTTAGAGTTAGGATTAGGGTTAGGGTTAAGGTTAGGGTTTGGGTTAGGGTTAGGGTTATGGTTAGGGTTAGGGTTTAGGATTAGGGTTAGGGTTAGGGTTAGGGTTTAGGGTTTACGGTTTGGGTTAGGGTTAGGGTTAGGGTTAGGTTTAGGTTTAGGGTTAGGGTTAGGGTTAGGGTTAGGGTTAGGTTTTAGGGATAGGGTTAGGGTTAGGTTTAGGGTTTAGGTTTAGGGTTAGGGTTAAGGTTAGAGTTTAGGGTTTAGGGTTTGGGTTAGGGTTAGGGTTAGCGTTAGGTTTAGGGTTAGGGACAGGATTAGGGTTTGGGACATGGTCAGGTTTAGTGTTAGGGTTATAGTTAAGTTTAGGTTTTGTCTGATGCTTAAGTTTAGGTTTAGGGACAGGGTTAGTGACAGGGTGAGGGTTAGAGTTAAGGTTGGAGAGACGGTAAGGGTCAGAGTTAGGTTTAGCGACAGTGTTAGGTTTAGGGTTAATATTAGAGTCAGAGTTAAGGTTAAGGTTAGCGTTATGGTTAGAAGCAGATTAGGTTGAGTGATAGTGTTAGTATTAGTGACAGGCTTAGTGTTAGTGTTAGCGTTAGGGTTTGGGACAGTGTTAGGGTTAGGTTTGGAGTTGAGTTTAGTGTTAGGTTTCAGTTTAGGGCTATGGTAAGTGTTAGAGACAGGGTGGCCTTCGGATTAGGGTAGGGATAGGGTCAGGCACAGGGATAGGGATACGGTTATGCTTAGGGTTGGGATTAGAAACAGGTTAAAAGTTAAGGTCAGGGTTAGGGACAGGTATGGTTAGGGTTAGGGTTAAGGGTTAGAGTCAGAGTTAAGGTTAAGGTTAGCGTTATGGTTAGAAGCAGATTAGGTTGAGTGATAGTGTTAGTATTAGTGACAGGCTTAGTGTTAGCGTTAGCGTTAGGGTTTGGGACAGTGTTAGGGTTAGGTTTGGAGTTGAGTTTAGTGTTAGGTTTCAGTTTAGTCCTAGGGTTAGTGTTAGATGCAGGGTGGCCTTCGGATTAGGGTAGGGATAGGGTCAGGCACAGGGATAGGGATATGGTTATGGTTAGGGTTGGGATTAGAAACAGGTTTAAAGTTAGGGTCAGGGTTAGAGACGGGTATGTTTAGGGTTTGGTCAAGGTATAGGTAAGATTTAGGTTAAGATTAGGGACAGGTTACAGTTAGGTTTATGGTTAGGAACAAGATTAGGGCTAGGGTTGAGGTGTATGTTAGTGTCAGGGTTAGGTCTGAAGTAGGATTAGAGTTAGGGTTCAAATTAGAGTTAGGGGAACGTTAAGGATTAAGGATAGGTTTAGGGTTAACGTTAGGGACAGGAATAGGGTCAGTGTTAGGGTTAAGTTTAGGGATAGGTACAGAGTTAGGTTTAAGAGTACGAACAGGCTTATTGATCTGATTAGGGTTAGGGTTTATGACACAATTAGGGTCACGGTTAGAGATACGCTTAGCTTTCCCGACATGGTTAGATTTAGGGTTACTCTTAGCGTTAAGTTTAGGTACAGGTTAACTGTTAGTGTTAGAGTTAGGGTCAGGGCTAAGGTTAGGTTTACGGTTCGATTTACATTCAGGGTTATGGTTAAAGACAGGCTAGGGTTCTGGTTAGGATTAGGGTTTCCATTAAAATTAGGGACACAGTTAAGCTTAGTGTAAGGTTTAGGGTTAGTGATAAAGACACGGTTTGGTTTAGGATATGGGTTCGGCTGACATTCAGTGTTAGGGACAGGTTAGGGTAGGATTAGTGTTAGGGGTAGAGACAGGTTTCGGGTTAGAGTTACAAAATTGGTTATGAGTAAGTGTAAAAACAGGGTTAGGGTTAGTGAAGTTGTTAGGGTTAGGGTGAGGGTTAGCTACAGGGTTAAGTTTAGGGAGAAGGTTAGTTTTGGGGTTTGTGTGAAGTTTAGAAAAAGGGTTATTTTCAGATTTTGGTTTAGGAAAAGGGTTACGATAACAGGGTTTGGATTAAGAACCGTATGCATCGTAGGCACACGGATGGCTTAGGGTTCGCATGAGGGTGAGGAATACAATTGGGGTTTTCATTTGACATAGGGGAGGTCTTAGAGTTAGAGACAAGGCTAAGGTTAGGGACAGGATTAGGGTTAGAGACAAGATTAAGGTTAGGGACACTGTCAGGGTTAGTGTTAAGTTTAAGTTTAGGGTTACAGTTAGGGTTAGGGACAAAATTAGGGTTAGGTTTATGGACAGTGTTAGGTTTAGGGTTAAAGTTAGGGTCAGCGCTCAAGTTAAGGTTAACATTAAGGTTAGGGTTAGGTTTAGGGGTAGGGTTAGAAACAAGGTTAGAGTTACGGTTAGGATGAGAGGCACAGTTATATTTAAATTAGAGTTCAAAACAGAGTTAAGGGTAGTGTTAGGTTTAGAAATACTTTTTAGGGTTAGGGTTTGGTTTAGGGTTTGTTTTAGGGTTCGGGACAGAGTTAGGGTTAGGAACATAGTTAGTGTTAGGTTTAGGGTTAAGCTTAGGGACAGAGTTATGGTTACATTTAGGGTTAAGGACAGGGTTATGATTAGGGTCAGGGTTAGTGTTCAGGACAGTGTCAGGGCAGGACAAGTTTTGCTGTAGGATTAGGGTAGGGTTTGGGTTCAGGTTAGGATATGTTAGGGTTAGGGTTAGGGGCATATCTAGGGTTGAGGACAGAGTCAGTGTTACGGTTAGGAACATGGCTAAGGTTAGGGTTCATGTAAGGGACAGTTTCAGGGTTACGTTTAGTGTTAAGGGTTGGGTTAGAATGGAGGACACGTTTAATGTTAGTGTTAGGGTATCATGCCTCATGTGACATCGGCTGGGGAACTTCAGTTACATGGCGAAGAGTTAAGAAACACCACAGCCAAAAATAGAGTTTATGTGGGCCAGTGTTCTCATCTCTGAGGCCCAAGCCTTAATACTGTGGGTGCATAGCTTTTCTTTACAACTGCCACAAAGAAGCCAATTTGAATATCTATAACCAGGGAGTTGATTCTATTTGTCTGGCAGCTGCTTCGCCAAAACTCATTGTGATCAAACACAAGTTTTGCTTTCACATGTACATATGATCCCCCGGATGGACTCAGCATTCCGAGACCACCGGATAAGGAAGTTGTACTGAGATCATTCCCTCGGGTCTTAGCATTCGGAGACACTTCCTTATGACGTCAAAGGCTCAGTGCACAGGAGCATTCGAATCGGCAGCTCCACGGTGACATTAGGGTTAGGTTTATAAACAGGATGAAGTTAGGTTTAGGGTTAGGGTTACCGACAGAGTTTGCTTTAGGGTAAGGGACAGGATTAGAACTAGGATTAGGTTTAGAGACACGGTTAGGATTAGGGTTAGTTTTAGGTTTAGTGTTGAAGGACAGAGTTAGGGTTTGGGTTAGCATTAGGGTTAGGTTTCGTGTTAGGATTAGGGTTAGGGACAGAGTAGGGAAGAGTGTTAGGGCTCCATTTAGAGTTAGGGCTAGGGATACGATTAGGTTTAGGTTTTGGGTTAGGAAAAGGTTTAGCTACAGGGGCAGGGATAGTTTAGGGACACAGTGAGTGTTAGAGTTAGGATTAGGGTTAGGGTTAAGGTTAGGGTTTGGGTTAGGGTTAGGGTTATGGTTAGGGTTAGGGTTTAGGATTAGGGTTAGGGTTAGGGTTAGGGTTTAGGGTTTACGGTTTGGGTTAGGGTTAGGGTTAGGGTTAGGTTTAGGTTTAGGGTTAGGGTTAGGGTTAGGGTTAGGGTTAGGTTTTAGGGATAGGGTTAGGGTTAGGTTTAGGGTTTAGGTTTAGGGTTAGGGTTAAGGTTAGAGTTTAGGGTTTAGGGTTTGGGTTAGGGTTAGGGTTAGCGTTACGTTTAGGGTTAGGGACAGGATTAGGGTTTGGGACATGGTCAGGTTTAGTGTTAGGGTTATAGTTAAGTTTAGGTTTTGTCTGATGCTTAAGTTTAGGTTTAGGGACAGGGTTAGTGACAGGGTGAGGGTTAGAGTTAAGGTTGGAGAGACGGTAAGGGTCAGAGTTAGGTTTAGCGACAGTGTTAGGTTTAGGGTTAATATTAGAGTCAGAGTTAAGGTTAAGGGTAGCGTTATGGTTAGAAGCAGATTAGGTTGAGTGATAGTGTTAGTATTAGTGACAGGCTTAGTGTTAGTGTTAGCGTTAGGGTTTGGGACAGTGTTAGGGTTAGGTTTGGAGTTGAGTTTAGTGTTAGGTTTCAGTTTAGGGCTATGGTAAGTGTTAGAGACAGGGTGGCCTTCGGATTAGGGTAGGGATAGGGTCAGGCACAGGGATAGGGATACGGTTATGCTTAGGGTTGGGATTAGAAACAGGTTAAAAGTTAAGGTCAGGGTTAGGGACAGGTATGGTTAGGGTTAGGGTTAAGGGTTAGAGTCAGAGTTAAGGTTAAGGTTAGCGTTATGGTTAGAAGCAGATTAGGTTGAGTGATAGTGTTAGTATTAGTGACAGGCTTAGTGTTAGCGTTAGCGTTAGGGTTTGGGACAGTGTTAGGGTTAGGTTTGGAGTTGAGTTTAGTGTTAGGTTTCAGTTTAGTCCTAGGGTTAGTGTTAGATGCAGGGTGGCCTTCGGATTAGGGTAGGGATAGGGTCAGGCACAGGGATAGGGATATGGTTATGGTTAGGGTTGGGATTAGAAACAGGTTTAAAGTTAGGGTCAGGGTTAGAGACGGGTATGTTTAGGGTTTGGTCAAGGTATAGGTAAGATTTAGGTTAAGATTAGGGACAGGTTACAGTTAGGTTTATGGTTAGGAACAAGATTAGGGCTAGGGTTGAGGTGTATGTTAGTGTCAGGGTTAGGTCTGAAGTAGGATTAGAGTTAGGGTTAGAATTAGAGTTAGGGGAACGGTTAGGATTAAGGATAGGTTTAGGGTTAACGTTACGCACAGGAATAGGGTTAGTGTTAGGGTTATGATTAGGGATAGGTACAGAGTTAGGTTGAAGAGTACGAACAGGCTTATGGATTATTAGGGTTAGGGTTTATGACACAATTAGGGTCACGGTTAGAGTTACACTTAGCTTTACCGACATGGTTAGATTTAGGGTTACTGTGAGCGTTAAGTTTAGGACAGGTTAAGGGTTAGTGTTAGAGTTAGGGTCAGGGTTAGGGTTAGGTTTCTGGTTCGATTTACATTTAGGGTTATGGTTAAAGACAAGCTAGTGTTCTGGTTAGGATTAGGGTTTCCGTTAAAATTAGGGACACAGTTAAGGTTACTGTAAGGTTTAGGGTTAGGGATAAAGACACGGTTTGGTTTAGGGTATGGGTTTGGGGGAGATTCAGTGTTAGGGACAGGTTAGGGTAGGATTAGTGTTAGGGGTACAGGCAGTTTTCGGGTTAGAGTTACAAAATTGGTTATGAGTAAGTGTAAAAACAGGGTTAGGGTTAGTGAAGTCGTTAAGGTTAGGGTTAGGATTAGCTGCAGGGTTAGGTTTAGGGAGATGGTTAGGTTTGGGGTTTGTGTGAAGTTTAGAAAAATGATTATTTTCAGAGTTCGGTTTAGGAAAAGGCTTACAATAACAGGGTTTGGATGAAGAAGAGTATGCATGGTAGGCACACGGATGGCTTAGGTTTCGCATGAGGGTGAGGAATACAATTGGGGTTTTCATTTGACATAGGGGAGGTCTTAGGGTTAGAGACAAGGTTAAGGTTAGGGACAGCATTAGGGTTAGAGACAAGATTAAGGTTAGGGACACTGTCAGGGTTAGTGTTAAGTTTGAGTTTAGGGTTACACTTAGGGTTAGGGACAAAATTAGGGTTAGGGTTATGGACAGTGTTAGGTTTAGGGTTAAAGTTAGGGTCAGCGCTCAAGTTAAGGTTAACATTAAGGTTACGGATAGGTTTAGGGGTAGGGTTAGAAACAAGGTTAGACTTACGGTGAGGATCAGAGGCACGGTTATTTTTAAATTAGGGTTCAAAACAGAGTTAAGGGTAGTGTTAGGGTTAGGAATACTTTTTAGGGTTAGGGTTTGGTTTAGGGTTTGTTTTAGGGTTCGGGGCAGAGTTAGGGTTAGGAACATAGTTAGTGTTCGGTTTAGGGTTAAGCATAGGGACAGAGTTCGTGTTAGAGTTAAGGTTAAGGACAGGGTTATGATTAGGGTCAGGGTTAGTGTTCAGGACAGTGTCAGGGCAGGCCGTAGGATCAGGGTAGGGTTTAGGTTCAGGTTAGGATATGCTAGGGTTAGGGTTAGGGGCATAGCTAGGGTTGAGGGCAGAGTCAGTGTTATGGTTAGGAACATGGCTAAGGTGAGGGTTCTTGTTAGGGACCGTTTCAGGGTTACGTTTAGTGTTAAGGGTTGGGTTAGAATGGAGGACACGGTTAGGGTTTGTGTTAGGGTATCACGTCTCACGTGACATCGGCTGGGGAACTACAGTTACATGGCGTAGAGTTAAGAAAATCCAGAGCCAAAAATAGAGTTTCTGTGGGCCAGTGTTCTCAACTCTGAGGCCCAAGCCTTAATACTGTGGGCGCATAGCTTTTCTTTACAACTGCCACCAAGAAGCCAATTTGAATATCTATACACAGGGAGTTGATTCTATTTGTCTGGCAGCTGCTTCGCCAAAACTCATTGTGATCAAACACAAGTTTTGCTTTCACATGTACGTATGATCCCCCGGATGGACTCAGCATTCTGAGACCACCGGATAAGGAAGTTGTACTGAGATCATTCCCTCTGGTCTTAGCATTCGGAGACACTTCCTTATGACGTGAAAGACTCAGTGCACAGGATCATTCGAATCGGCAGCTCCACGGTGACATTAGGGTTAGGTTTATAAACAGGATGAAGTTAGGGGTAGGGTTAGGGTTACCGACAGAGTTTGCTTTAGGGTAAGGGACAGGATTAGAACTAGGATTAGGTTTAGAGACACGGTTAGAATTAGGGTTAGTTTTAGGTTTAGTGTTGAAGGACAGAGTTAGGGTTTGGGTTAGCATTAGGGTTAGGGTTCGTGTTAGGATTAGGGTTAGGGACAGAGTTGGGAAGACTGTTAGGGCTCCATTTAGAGTTAGGGCTAGGGATACGTTTAGGTTTAGGTTTTGGGTTAGGAAAAGGTTTAGCTACAGGGGCAGGTATAGTTTAGGGACACAGTGAGTGTTAGAGTTAGGATTAGGGTTAGGGTTAAGGTTAGGGTTTGGGTTAGGGTTAGGGTTATGGTTAGGTTTAGGGTTTAGGTTTAGGGTTAGGGTTAGGGTTTAGGGTTTAGGGTTTAGGGTTTAGGATTAGGGTTAGCGTTAGGGTTAGGGTTAGGGTTAGGGTTTAGGGTTTACGGTTTGGGTTAGGGTTAGGGTTAGGTTTAGGGTTAGGGTTAGGGTTTAGGGTTAGGGTTAGGGTTAGGGTTAGGGTTAGGGACAGGATTAGGGTTTGGGACATGGTTAGGTTTAGTGTTAGGGTTATAGTTAAGTTTAGGTTTTGTCTGATGCTTAAGTTTAGGTTTAGGGACAGGGTTATTGACAGGGTGAGGGTTAGAGTTAAGGGTGGAGAGACGGTAAGGGTCAGAGTTAGGTTTAGCGACAGTGTTAGGGGTAGGGTTAATATTAGAGGCAGAGTTAGGGTTAAGGTTAGCGTTATGGTTAGAAACAGATTAGGTTGAGTGATAGTGTTAGTATTAGTGACAGGCTTACTGTTAGGGTTAGGGTTAGGGTTAGGGTTTCGGGTTTCGGGTTAGGGTTACGGTTAGGGTTAGGGGCACGATTCGGGTTTGGGACATGGTTAGGTTTAGTGTTAGGGTTATAGTGAAGTTTAGGTTTTGGCTGATGGTTAAGATTAGGTTTAGTGACAGGGTTAATGACAGGGTGAGGGTTAGAATTAAGGTTAGAGAGATGGTAAGGGTTGAGTTAGGTTTAGTGACAGTGTTAGGGTTAGGGTTAGGGTTAGGTTAGGGTTAGGGGTTCGGGATAGGTTTAGGGTTAGGGTTAGGGTTTAAGGTAAGGTTAGGGTTAGGGTTAGGGTTTAGGATTTAGGGTTAGGGTTACGGTTAGGGTTAGGTTTAGGGTTAGGGTCACGATTCGGGTTTGGGACATGGTTAAGTTCAGTGTTAGGGTTGTAGTTAAGTTTAGGTTTTGGCTGATGGTTAAGGTTAGGGTTAGGGACAGGATTAGTGACAGGGTGAGGGTTAGAGTTAAGGTTAGAGAGAAAGTAAGGGTCAGAGTCAGGTTTAGCGACAGTGTTAGGATTAGGGTTAATATTAGAGGCAGAGTTAGGGTTAAGGTTAGCGTTATGGTTAGAAACAGATTAGGTTGTGTGATAGTGTTAGTATTAGTGACAGGCTTACTGTTAGGGTTAAGGTTAGGTTTAGAGACAGTGTTAAGGTTAGCTTTGGAGTTGAGTTTTGCCTTAGGTTTCAGTTTAGGGCTAGGGTTAGTGTTAGAGACAGGGTGGCCTTCGGATTAGGGTAGGGATAGGGTCAGGCACAAGGATAGGGATATGGTTATGGTTAGGGTTGGGATTAGAGACAGGTTTAAGGTTAGGGTCAGGTTTAGAGACCGGTATTGTAAGGGTTAGGGTCAAGGTATACGTAAGGTTTAGGTTAAGATTAGGGACAGGTTACAGTTAGGTTTAGGGTTAGGAACAAGATTAGGGCTAGGTTTGAGGTGTATGTTAGTGTCAGGGTTAGGTCTGAAGTAGGATTAGAGTTAGGGTTCAAATTAGAGTTAGGGGAACGTTAAGGATTAAGGATAGGTTTAGGGTTAACGTTAGGGACAGGAATAGGGTCAGTGTTAGGGTTAAGTTTAGGGATAGGTACAGAGTTAGGTTTAAGAGTACGAACAGGCTTATTGATCTGATTAGGGTTAGGGTTTATGACACAATTAGGGTCACGGTTAGAGATACGCTTAGCTTTCCCGACATGGTTAGATTTAGGGTTACTCTTAGCGTTAAGTTTAGGTACAGGTTAACGGTTAGTGTTAGAGTTAGGGTCAGGGCTAAGGTTAGGTTTACGGTTCGATTTACATTCAGGGTTATGGTTAAAGACAGGCTAGGGTTCTGGTTAGGATTAGGGTTTCCATTAAAATTAGGGACACAGTTAAGCTTAGTGTAAGGTTTAGGGTTAGTGATAAAGACACGGTTTGGTTTAGGATATGGGTTCGGCTGAGATTCAGTGTTAGGGACAGGTTAGGGTAGGATTAGTGTTAGGGGTAGAGACAGGTTTCGGGTTAGAGTTACAAAATTGGTTATGAGTAAGTGTAAAAACAGGGTTAGGGTTAGTGAAGTTGTTAGGGTTAGGGTGAGGGTTAGCTACAGGGTTAAGTTTAGGGAGAAGGTTAGTTTTGGGGTTTGTGTGAAGTTTAGAAAAAGGGTTATTTTCAGATTTTGGTTTAGGAAAAGGGTTACGATAACAGGGTTTGGATTAAGAACCGTATGCATCGTAGGCACACGGATGGCTTAGGGTTCGCATGAGGGTGAGGAATACAATTGGGGTTTTCATTTGACATAGGGGAGGTCTTAGAGTTAGAGACAAGGCTAAGGTTAGGGACAGGATTAGGGTTAGAGACAAGATTAAGGTTAGGGACACTGTCAGGGTTAGTGTTAAGTTTAAGTTTAGGGTTACAGTTAGGGTTAGGGACAAAATTAGGGTTAGGTTTATGGACAGTGTTAGGTTTAGGGTTAAAGTTAGGGTCAGCGCTCAAGTTAAGGTTAACATTAAGGTTAGGGTTAGGTTTAGGGGTAGGGTTAGAAACAAGGTTAGAGTTACGGTTAGGATGAGAGGCACAGTTATATTTAAATTAGAGTTCAAAACAGAGTTAAGGGTAGTGTTAGGTTTAGAAATACTTTTTAGGGTTAGGGTTTGGTTTAGGGTTTGTTTTAGGGTTCGGGACAGAGTTAGGGTTAGGAACATAGTTAGTGTTAGGTTTAGGGTTAAGCTTAGGGACAGAGTTATGGTTACATTTAGGGTTAAGGACAGGGTTATGATTAGGGTCAGGGTTAGTGTTCAGGACAGTGTCAGGGCAGGACAAGTTTTGCTGTAGGATTAGGGTAGGGTTTGGGTTCAGGTTAGGATATGTTAGGGTTAGGGTTAGGGGCATATCTAGGGTTGAGGACAGAGTCAGTGTTACGGTTAGGAACATGGCTAAGGTTAGGGTTCATGTAAGGGACAGTTTCAGGGTTACGTTTAGTGTTAAGGGTTGGGTTAGAATGGAGGACACGTTTAATGTTAGTGTTAGGGTATCATGCCTCATGTGACATCGGCTGGGGAACTTCAGTTACATGGCGAAGAGTTAAGAAACACCACAGCCAAAAATAGAGTTTATGTGGGCCAGTGTTCTCATCTCTGAGGCCCAAGCCTTAATACTGTGGGTGCATAGCTTTTCTTTACAACTGCCACAAAGAAGCCAATTTGAATATCTATAACCAGGGAGTTGATTCTATTTGTCTGGCAGCTGCTTCGCCAAAACTCATTGTGATCAAACACAAGTTTTGCTTTCACATGTACATATGATCCCCCGGATGGACTCAGCATTCCGAGACCACCGGATAAGGAAGTTGTACTGAGATCATTCCCTCGGGTCTTAGCATTCGGAGACACTTCCTTATGACGTCAAAGGCTCAGTGCACAGGAGCATTCGAATCGGCAGCTCCACGGTGACATTAGGGTTAGGTTTATAAACAGGATGAAGTTAGGTTTAGGGTTAGGGTTACCGACAGAGTTTGCTTTAGGGTAAGGGACAGGATTAGAACTAGGATTAGGTTTAGAGACACGGTTAGGATTAGGGTTAGTTTTAGGTTTAGTGTTGAAGGACAGAGTTAGGGTTTGGGTTAGCATTAGGGTTAGGTTTCGTGTTAGGATTAGGGTTAGGGACAGAGTAGGGAAGAGTGTTAGGGCTCCATTTAGAGTTAGGGCTAGGGATACGATTAGGTTTAGGTTTTGGGTTAGGAAAAGGTTTAGCTACAGGGGCAGGGATAGTTTAGGGACACAGTGAGTGTTAGAGTTAGGATTAGGGTTAGGGTTAAGGTTAGGGTTTGGGTTAGGGTTAGGGTTATGGTTAGGGTTAGGGTTTAGGATTAGGGTTAGGGTTAGGGTTAGGGTTTAGGGTTTACGGTTTGGGTTAGGGTTAGGGTTAGGGTTAGGTTTAGGTTTAGGGTTAGGGTTAGGGTTAGGGTTAGGGTTAGGTTTTAGGGATAGGGTTAGGGTTAGGGTTAGGGTTTAGGTTTAGGGTTAGGGTTAAGGTTAGAGTTTAGGGTTTAGGGTTTGGGTTAGGGTTAGGGTTAGCGTTAGGTTTAGGGTTAGGGACAGGATTAGGGTTTGGGACATGGTCAGGTTTAGTGTTAGGGTTATAGTTAAGTTTAGGTTTTGTCTGATGCTTAAGTTTAGGTTTAGGGACAGGGTTAGTGACAGGGTGAGGGTTAGAGTTAAGGTTGGAGAGACGGTAAGGGTCAGAGTTAGGTTTAGCGACAGTGTTAGGTTTAGGGTTAATATTAGAGTCAGAGTTAAGGTTAAGGGTAGCGTTATGGTTAGAAGCAGATTAGGTTGAGTGATAGTGTTAGTATTAGTGACAGGCTTAGTGTTAGTGTTAGCGTTAGGGTTTGGGACAGTGTTAGGGTTAGGTTTGGAGTTGAGTTTAGTGTTAGGTTTCAGTTTAGGGCTATGGTAAGTGTTAGAGACAGGGTGGCCTTCGGATTAGGGTAGGGATAGGGTCAGGCACAGGGATAGGGATACGGTTATGCTTAGGGTTGGGATTAGAAACAGGTTAAAAGTTAAGGTCAGGGTTAGGGACAGGTATGGTTAGGGTTAGGGTTAAGGGTTAGAGTCAGAGTTAAGGTTAAGGTTAGCGTTATGGTTAGAAGCAGATTAGGTTGAGTGATAGTGTTAGTATTAGTGACAGGCTTAGTGTTAGCGTTAGCGTTAGGGTTTGGGACAGTGTTAGGGTTAGGTTTGGAGTTGAGTTTAGTGTTAGGTTTCAGTTTAGTCCTAGGGTTAGTGTTAGATGCAGGGTGGCCTTCGGATTAGGGTAGGGATAGGGTCAGGCACAGGGATAGGGATATGGTTATGGTTAGGGTTGGGATTAGAAACAGGTTTAAAGTTAGGGTCAGGGTTAGAGACAGGTATGGTTAGGGTTAGGGTCAAGGTATAGGTAAGATTTAGGTTAAGATTAGGGACAGGTTACAGTTAGGTTTAGGGTTAGGAACAAGATTAGGGCTAGGGTTGAGGTGTATGTTAGTGTCAGGGTTAGGTCTGAAGTAGGATTAGAGTTAGGGTTAGAATTAGAGTTAGGGGAACGGTTAGGATTAAGGATAGGTTTAGGGTTAACGTTACGCACAGGAATAGGGTTAGTGTTAGGGTTATGATTAGGGATAGGTACAGAGTTAGGTTGAAGAGTACGAACAGGCTTATGGATTATTAGGGTTAGGGTTTATGACACAATTAGGGTCACGGTTAGAGTTACACTTAGCTTTACCGACATGGTTAGCTTTAGGGTTACTCTGAGCGTTAAGTTTAGGGACAGGTTAAGGGTTAGTGTTAGAGTTAGGGTCAGGGCTAGGGTTAGGTTTCTGGTTTGATTTACATTTAGGGTTATGGTTAAAGACAAGCTAGTGTTCTGGTTAGGATTAGGGTTTCCGTTAAAATTAGGGACACAGTTAAGGTTACTGTAAGGTTTAGGGTTAGTGATAAAGACACGGTTTGGTTTAGGGTGTGGGTTTGGGGGAGATTCAGTGTTAGGGACAGGTTAGGGTAGGATTAGTGTTAGGGGTACAGGCAGTTTTCGGGTTAGAGTTACAAAATTCGTTATGAGTAAGTGTAAAAACAGGGGTAGGGTTAGTGAAGTCGTTAGGGTTAGGGTTAGGGTTAGCTACAGGGTTAGGTTTAGGGAGATGGTTAGGTTTGGGGTTTGTGTGAAGTTTAGAAAAAGGGTTATTTTCAGAGTTCGGTTTAGGAAAAGGCTTACAATAACAGGGTTTGGATTAAGAAGAGTATGCATGGTAGGCACACGGATGTCTTAGGGTTCGCATGAGGGTGAGGAATACATTTGGGGTTTTCATTTGACATAGGGGAGGTCTTAGGGTTAGAGACAAGGTTAAGGTTAGGGACAGCATTAGTGTTAGAGACAAGATTAAGGTTAGGGACACTGTCAGGGTTAGTGTTAAGTTTAAGTTTAGGGTTACAGTTATGGTGAGGGACAAAATTAGGGTTAGGGTTATGGACAGTGTTAGGTTTAGGGTAAAAGTTAGGGTCTGCGCTCAAGTTAAGGTTAACATTAAGGTTATGGATAGGTTTAGGGGTAAGGTTAGAAACAAGGTTAGACTTACGGTTAGGATTAGAGGCACGGTTATTTTTATATTAGGGTTTTAAACAGAGTTAAGGGTAGTGTTAGGGTTAGGAATACTTTTTAGGGTTAGGGTCTGGTTTAGGGTTTGTTTTAGGGTTCGGGGCAGAGTTAGGGTTAGGGACATAGTTAGTGTTCGGTTTAGGGTTAAGCTTAGGGACAGAGTTAGGGTTAGAGTTAGGGTTAAGGACAGGGTTATGATCTGGGTCAGGGTTAGTGTTCAGGACAGTGTCAGGGCAGGCCGTAGGATCAGGGTAGGGTTTGGGTTCAGGTTATGATATGCTAGGGTTAGGGTATTGGCATAGCTAGGGTTGAGGGCAGAGTCAGTGTTATGATTAGGAACATGGCTAAGGTTAGGGTTCATGTTAGGGACCGTTTCAGGGTTACGTTTAGTGTTAAGGGTTGGGTTAGAATGGAGGACACGGTTAGGGTTAGTGTTAGGGTATCACGTCTCACGTGACATCGGCTGGGGAACTACAGTTACATGGCGAAGAGTTAAGAAACTCCAGAGCCAAAAATAGAGTTTCTGTGGGCCAGTGTTCTCATCTCTGAGGCCCAAGCCTTAATACTGTGGGCGCATAGCTTTTCTTTACAACTGCCACCAAGAAGTCAATTTGAATATCTATACACAGGGAGTTGATTCTATTTGTCTGGCAGCTGCTTCGCCAAAACTCATTTTGATCAAACACAAGTTTTGCTTTCACATGTATGTATGATCCCCCGGATGGACTCAGCATTCCGAGACCACCGGATAAGGAAGTTGTACTGAGATCATTCCCTCGGGTCTTAGCATTCGGAGACACTTCCTTATGACGTGAAAGGCTCAGTGCACAGGAGCATTCGAATCGGCAGCTCCAAGGTGACATCAGGGTTAGGGTTATAAACAGGATGAAGTTAGGTTTAGGGTTAGGGTTACCGACAGAGTTTGCTTTAGGGTAAGGGACAGGATTAGAACTAGGATTAGGTTTAGAGACACGGTTAGAATTAGGGTTAGTTTTAGGTTTAGTGTTGAAGGACAGAGTTAGGGTTTGGGTTAGCATTAGGGTTAGGGTTCGTGTTAGGATTAGGGTTAGGGACAGAGTTGGGAAGAGTGTTAGGGCTCCATTTAGAGTTAGGGGTAGGGATACGTTTAGATTTAGGTTTTGGGTTAGAAAAAGGTTTAGCTACAGGGGCAGGGATAGGGTAGGGTCACAGTGAGTGTCAGAGTTAGGATTAGGGTTAGAGTTAAGGTTAGGGTTTGGGTTAGGGTTAGGGTTTCGGGTTAGGTTTAGAGTTAGGGTTAGGGTTAGGGTTTAGGGGTTAGGGTTTAGGGTTAGGTTTAGCGTTAGGGTTAGGGTTTAGGGTTTAGGGTTAGGGACAGTGTTAGGGTTAGGGTTTAGGGTTAGGGTTAGGGTTAGGGGCACGATTAGGGTTTGGGACATGGTTAGGTTTAGTGTTAGGGTTATAGTTAAGTTTTGGTTTTGGCTGATGGTTAAGTTTCGTTTTAGGGACAGGTTTAGTGACAGGGTGAGTGTTACAGTTAAGGTTAGACAGACGGTAAGGGTCAGAGTTAGGTTTAGCGACAGTGTTAGGGTTAGGGATCGGGTTAGGTTAGGGTTTAGGGTTAAGGTTTGGGTTAGGGTTAGGAATAGGTGAGGGTTAGTGTTTAGATTTTAGGGTTAGGGTTTAGGGATAGGGTTAGGGATAGGGTTAGGGTTAGGGTTAGGGTTTAGGCTTTAGGGTTAGGGTTAGGGTTAGGTTTAGGGTTTAGGGTTAGGTTTAGGGTTGGGTTTGGGTTAGGGTTTAGTGTTTAGGGTTAGGGTTAGCGTTAGGGTTAGGGTTTTGATTTAGGGTTTAGGTTTAGTGTTAGGATTAGGGTTAGGGTTTCGGGTTTAGGGTTAGGGTCAAGGTTAGGGTTAGGGTTAGGTACACGATTCCCGTTTGAGACATGGTTATGATTAGTGTTAGTTTTATAGTTAAGTTTAGGTTTTGGCTGATGGTTAAGGTTAGGTTTAGGGACAGGGTTAGTTACAGGGTGAGGGTTAGAGTTAAAGTTAGAGAGACGGTAAGGGTCAGAGTTAGGTTTAGCGACAGTATTAGGTTTAGGGTTAGGGTTAGGTTAGGATTAGGGTTAGGGTTAGGGTTTAGGGTTAGGGTTAGGGTTTTGAGATAGCGTTAGGATTAGGGTTTAGGGTTCGGGTTAGGGTTAAAGTTAGGGTTTAGGGATAGGTTTAGGGTTAGGTTTAGGGTTTAAGGTAGGGTTAGGGTTAGGGTTATGGTTTAGGATTTAGGGTTAGGGTTATGGTTAGGATTAGGTTTAGGGTTAGGGACACGATTCGGGTTTGGGACATGGTTAAATTCAGTGTTAGGGTTATAGTTAAGTTTAGGTTTTGCCTGATGGTTAAGGTTAGGGTTAGGGACAGGATTAGTGAAAGGGTGAGGGTTAGAGTTAAGGTTAGAGAGACAGTAAGGTTCAGAGTTAGGTTTAGCGACAGTGTTAGGGTTAGGGTTAATATTAGAAGCAGAGTTAGGGTTAAGGTTAGC
This sequence comes from Hipposideros larvatus, assembly GCA_031876335.1. NCBI lineage: Eukaryota > Metazoa > Chordata > Mammalia > Chiroptera > Hipposideridae > Hipposideros > Hipposideros larvatus. Next base: position 212,428 of record JAVKSA010000053.1, read on the forward strand.
GTTATGGTTAGAAACAGATTAGGTTGTGTGATAGTGTTAGTATTAGTGACAGGCTTAGTGTTAGGGTTAAGGTTAGGTGTAGAGACAATGTTAGGGTTAGGTTTGGAGTTGAGTTTAGTGTTAGGTTTCAGTTTAGGGCTACGGTTAGTGTTAGAGTCAGGGTGGCCTTCGGATTAGGGTAGGGATAGGGTCAGGCACAGGGATAGGGATATGGTTATGGTTAGGGTTGGGATTAGAGACAGGTTTAAGGTTAGGGTCAGGGTTAGAGACAGGTATGGTTAGGGTTAGGGTCAAGGTATAGGTAAGATTTAGGTTAAGATTAGGGACAGGTTACAGTTAGGTTTATGGTTAGGAACAAGATTAGGGCTAGGTTTGAGGTGTATGTTAGTGTCAGGGTTAGGTCTGAAGTAGGATTAGAGTTAGGGTTAGAATTAGAGTTAGGGGAACGTTAAGGATTAAGAATAGGTTTAGGGTTAACGTTAGGGACAGGAACAGGGTCAGTGTTAGGGTTAAATTAGGGATAGGTACAGAGTTAGGTTTAAGAGTAGGAACAGGCTTATGGATTGGATTAGGGTTAGGGTTTATGACACAATTAGGGTCACGGTTAGAGATACGCTTAGCTTTACCGACATGGTTAGATTTAAGGTTACTCTTAGCGTTAAGTTTAGGGACAGGTTAATGGTTAGTGTTAGTGTTAGGGTCAGGGCTAAGGTTAGCTTTACAGTTCGATTTACATTTAGGGTTATGGTTAAAGACAGGCTAGTGTTCTGGTTAGGATTAGGGTTTCCGTTAAAATTAGGGACACAGTTAAGCTTAGTGTAAGGTTTAGGGGTAGTGATAAAGACACGGTTTGGTTTAGCGTATGGGTTTGGCTGAGATTCAGTGTTAGGGACAGGTTAGGGTAGGATTAGTGTTAGGGGTAGAGACAGGTTTCGGGTTAGAGTTACAAAATTGGTTATGAGTAAGTGTAAAAACAGGGTTAGGGTTAGTGAAGTTGTTAGGGTTAGGGTTAGGGTTAGCTACAGGGTTAAGTTTAGGGAGAAGGTTAGTTTTGGAGTTTGTGTGAAGTTTAGAAAAAGGGTTATTTTCAGATTTCGGTAGGAAAAGGGTTACGATAACAGGGTTTGGATTAAGAACCGTATGCATGGTAGGCACACGGATGGCTTAGGGTTCGCATGAGGGTGAGGAATACAATTGGGGTTTTCATTTGACATAGGGGAGGTCTTAGAGTTAGAGACAAGGTTAAGGTTAAGGACAGGATTAGGGTTAGAGACAAGATGAAGTTAAGGGACACTGTCAGGGTTAGTGTTAAGTTTAAGTTTAGGGTTACAGTTATGGTTAGGGACAAAATTAGGGTTAGGTTTATGGACAGTGTTAGGTTTAGGGTTAAAGTTAGGGTCAGCGCTCAAGTTAAGGTTAACATTAAGGTTAGGGATAGGTCTAGGGGTAGGGTTAGAAAGAAGGTTAGACTTACGGTTAGGATGAGAGGCACGGTTATATTTAAATTAGGGTTCAAAACAGAGTTAAGGGTAGTGTTAGGGTTAGGAATACTTTTTAGGGTTAGGGTTTGGTTTAGCGTTTGTTTTAGGGTTCGGGACAGAGTTCGGGTTACGAACATAGTTAGTGTTAGGTTTAGGGTTAAGCTTAGGGACAGAGTTAGGGTTACATTTAGGGTTAAGGACAGGGTTATGATTAGGTCAGGGTTAGTGTTCAGGACAGAGTCAGGGCAGGACAAGGTTTGCTGTAGGATTATGGTAGGGTTTGGGTTCAGGTTAGGATATGTTAGGGTTAGGGTTAGGGGCATAGCTAGGGTTGAGGGCAGAGTTAGTGTTACAGTTAGGAACATGGCTAACGTTACGGTTCATGTAAGGGACAGTTTCAGGGTTACGTTTAGTGTTAAGGGTTGGGTTAGAATGGAGGACACGTTTAATGTTAGTGTTAGGGTATCATGCCTGACCTGACATCTACTGGGGAACTTCAGTTACATGGCGAAGAGTTAAGAAACACCAGAGCCAAAAATAGTGTTTCTGTGGGCCAGTGTTCTCATCTCTGAGGCCCAAGCCTTAATACTGTGGGCGCATAGCTTTTCTTTACAACTGCCACCAAGAAGTCAATTTGAATATCTATACACAGGGTGTTGATTCTATTTGTCTGGCAGCTGCTTCGCCAAAACTCATTGTGATCAAACACAAGTTTTGCTTTCACATGTACGCATGATCCCCCGGATGGACTCAGCATTCCGAGACCACCGGATAAGGAAATTTTACTGCGATCATTCCCTCGGGTCTTAGCATTCCGAGACATTTCCTTATGACGTGAAAGGCTCAGTGCACAGGAGCATTCGAATCGGAAGCTCCAAGGTGACATTAGGGTTAGGTTTATAAACAGGATGAAGTTAGGGGTAGGGTTAGGGTTACCGACAGAGTTTGCTTTAAGGTAAGGGACAGGATTAGAACTAGGATTAGGTTTAGAGACACGGTTAGAATTAGGGTTAGTTTTAGGTTTAGTGTTGAAGGACAGAGTTAGGGTTTGGGTTAGCATTAGGGTTAGGGTTCCTGTTAGGATTAGGGTTAGGGACAGAGTTGGGAAGAGTGTTAGTTCTCCAATTAGAGTTAGGGATAGGGACACGTTTAGGTTTAGGTTTTGGGGTAGGGAAAGGTTTAGCTACAGGGGCAGGGATAGGGTAGGGTCACAGTGAGTGTCAGAGTTAGGATTAGGGTTAGAGTTAAGGTTAGGGTTTGGGTTAGGGTTAGGGTTTCGGGTTAGGTTTAGAGTTAGGGTTAGGGTTAGGGTTTAGGGGTTAGGGTTTAGGGTTAGGTTTAGCGTTAGGGTTAGGGTTTAGGGTTTAGGGTTAGGGACAGTGTTAGGGTTAGGGTTTAGGGTTAGGGTTAGGGTTAGGGGCACGATTAGGGTTTGGGACATGGTTAGGTTTAGTGTTAGGGTTATAGTTAAGTTTTGGTTTTGGCTGATGGTTAAGTTTCGTTTTAGGGACAGGTTTAGTGACAGGGTGAGTGTTACAGTTAAGGTTAGACAGACGGTAAGGGTCAGAGTTAGGTTTAGCGACAGTGTTAGGGTTAGGGATCGGGTTAGGTTAGGGTTTAGGGTTAAGGTTTGGGTTAGGGTTAGGAATAGGTGAGGGTTAGTGTTTAGATTTTAGGGTTAGGGTCTAGGGATAGGGTTAGGGATAGGGTTAGGGTTAGGGTTAGGGTTTAGGCTTTAGGGTTAGGGTTAGGGTTAGGTTTAGGGTTTAGGGTTAGGTTTAGGGTTGGGTTTGGGTTAGGGTTTAGTGTTTAGGGTTAGGGTTAGCGTTAGGGTTAGGGTTTTGATTTAGGGTTTAGGTTTAGTGTTAGGATTAGGGTTAGGGTTTCGGGTTTAGGGTTAGGGTCAAGGTTAGGGTTAGGGTTAGGTACACGATTCCCGTTTGAGACATGGTTATGATTAGTGTTAGTTTTATAGTTAAGTTTAGGTTTTGGCTGATGGTTAAGGTTAGGTTTAGGGACAGGGTTAGTTACAGGGTGAGGGTTAGAGTTAAAGTTAGAGAGACGGTAAGGGTCAGAGTTAGGTTTAGCGACAGTATTAGGTTTAGGGTTAGGGTTAGGTTAGGATTAGGGTTAGGGTTAGGGTTTAGGGTTAGGGTTAGGGTTTTGAGATAGCGTTAGGATTAGGGTTTAGGGTTCGGGTTAGGGTTAAAGTTAGGGTTTAGGGATAGGTTTAGGGTTAGGTTTAGGGTTTAAGGTAGGGTTAGGGTTAGGGTTATGGTTTAGGATTTAGGGTTAGGGTTATGGTTAGGATTAGGTTTAGGGTTAGGGACACGATTCGGGTTTGGGACATGGTTAAATTCAGTGTTAGGGTTATAGTTAAGTTTAGGTTTTGCCTGATGGTTAAGGTTAGGGTTAGGGACAGGATTAGTGAAAGGGTGAGGGTTAGAGTTAAGGTTAGAGAGACAGTAAGGTTCAGAGTTAGGTTTAGCGACAGTGTTAGGGTTAGGGTTAATATTAGAAGCAGAGTTAGGGTTAAGGTTAGCGTTATGGTTAGAAACAGATTAGGTTGTGTGATAGTGTTAGTATTAGTGACAGGCTTAGTGTTAGGGTTAAGGTTAGGTGTAGAGACAATGTTAGGGTTAGGTTTGGAGTTGAGTTTAGTGTTAGGTTTCAGTTTAGGGCTACGGTTAGTGTTAGAGTCAGGGTGGCCTTCGGATTAGGGTAGGGATAGGGTCAGGCACAGGGATAGGGATATGGTTATGGTTAGGGTTGGGATTAGAGACAGGTTTAAGGTTAGGGTCAGGGTTAGAGACAGGTATGGTTAGGGTTAGGGTCAAGGTATAGGTAAGATTTAGGTTAAGATTAGGGACAGGTTACAGTTAGGTTTATGGTTAGGAACAAGATTAGGGCTAGGTTTGAGGTGTATGTTAGTGTCAGGGTTAGGTCTGAAGTAGGATTAGAGTTAGGGTTAGAATTAGAGTTAGGGGAACGTTAAGGATTAAGAATAGGTTTAGGGTTAACGTTAGGGACAGGAACAGGGTCAGTGTTAGGGTTAAGATTAGGGATAGGTACAGAGTTAGGTTTAAGAGTACGAACAGGCTTATGGATTGGATTAGGGTTAGGGTTTATGACACAATTAGGGTCACGGTTAGAGATACGCTTAGCTTTACCGACATGGTTAGATTTAAGGTTACTCTTAGCGTTAAGTTTAGGGACAGGTTAATGGTTAGTGTTAGTGTTAGGGTCAGGGCTAAGGTTAGCTTTACAGTTCGATTTACATTTAGGGTTATGGTTAAAGACAGGCTAGTGTTCTGGTTAGGATTAGGGTTTCCGTTAAAATTAGGGACACAGTTAAGCTTAGTGTAAGGTTTAGGGGTAGTGATAAAGACACGGTTTGGTTTAGCGTATGGGTTTGGCTGAGATTCAGTGTTAGGGACAGGTTAGGGTAGGATTAGTGTTAGGGGTAGAGACAGGTTTCGGGTTAGAGTTACAAAATTGGTTATGAGTAAGTGTAAAAACAGGGTTAGGGTTAGTGAAGTTGTTAGGGTTAGGGTTAGGGTTAGCTACAGGGTTAAGTTTAGGGAGAAGGTTAGTTTTGGAGTTTGTGTGAAGTTTAGAAAAAGGGTTATTTTCAGATTTCGGTAGGAAAAGGGTTACGATAACAGGGTTTGGATTAAGAACCGTATGCATGGTAGGCACACGGATGGCTTAGGGTTCGCATGAGGGTGAGGAATACAATTGGGGTTTTCATTTGACATAGGGGAGGTCTTAGAGTTAGAGACAAGGTTAAGGTTAAGGACAGGATTAGGGTTAGAGACAAGATGAAGTTAAGGGACACTGTCAGGGTTAGTGTTAAGTTTAAGTTTAGGGTTACAGTTATGGTTAGGGACAAAATTAGGGTTAGGTTTATGGACAGTGTTAGGTTTAGGGTTAAAGTTAGGGTCAGCGCTCAAGTTAAGGTTAACATTAAGGTTAGGGATAGGTCTAGGGGTAGGGTTAGAAAGAAGGTTAGACTTACGGTTAGGATGAGAGGCACGGTTATATTTAAATTAGGGTTCAAAACAGAGTTAAGGGTAGTGTTAGGGTTAGGAATACTTTTTAGGGTTAGGGTTTGGTTTAGCGTTTGTTTTAGGGTTCGGGACAGAGTTCGGGTTACGAACATAGTTAGTGTTAGGTTTAGGGTTAAGCTTAGGGACAGAGTTAGGGTTACATTTAGGGTTAAGGACAGGGTTATGATTAGGTCAGGGTTAGTGTTCAGGACAGAGTCAGGGCAGGACAAGGTTTGCTGTAGGATTATGGTAGGGTTTGGGTTCAGGTTAGGATATGTTAGGGTTAGGGTTAGGGGCATAGCTAGGGTTGAGGGCAGAGTTAGTGTTACAGTTAGGAACATGGCTAACGTTACGGTTCATGTAAGGGACAGTTTCAGGGTTACGTTTAGTGTTAAGGGTTGGGTTAGAATGGAGGACACGTTTAATGTTAGTGTTAGGGTATCATGCCTGACCTGACATCTACTGGGGAACTTCAGTTACATGGCGAAGAGTTAAGAAACACCAGAGCCAAAAATAGTGTTTCTGTGGGCCAGTGTTCTCATCTCTGAGGCCCAAGCCTTAATACTGTGGGCGCATAGCTTTTCTTTACAACTGCCACCAAGAAGTCAATTTGAATATCTATACACAGGGTGTTGATTCTATTTGTCTGGCAGCTGCTTCGCCAAAACTCATTGTGATCAAACACAAGTTTTGCTTTCACATGTACGCATGATCCCCCGGATGGACTCAGCATTCCGAGACCACCGGATAAGGAAATTTTACTGCGATCATTCCCTCGGGTCTTAGCATTCCGAGACATTTCCTTATGACGTGAAAGGCTCAGTGCACAGGAGCATTCGAATCGGAAGCTCCAAGGTGACATTAGGGTTAGGTTTATAAACAGGATGAAGTTAGGGGTAGGGTTACGGTTACCGACAGAGTTTGCTTTAAGGTAAGGGACAGGATTAGAACTAGGATTAGGTTTAGAGACACGGTTAGAATTAGGGTTAGTTTTAGGTTTAGTGTTGAAGGACAGAGTTAGGGTTTGGGTTAGCATTAGGGTTAGGGTTCCTGTTAGGATTAGGGTTAGGGACAGAGTTGGGAAGAGTGTTAGTTCTCCAATTAGAGTTAGGGATAGGGACACGTTTAGGTTTAGGTTTTGGGGTAGGGAAAGGTTTAGCTACAGGGGCAGGGATTGCGTAGGGACACAGTGAGTGTTAGAGTTAGGATTAGGGTTAGGGTTAGGGCTAGGGTTTGGGTTAGGTTTAGGGTTTAGGGATAGGGTTAGGGTTAGGGTTAATATTAGAGGCAGTGTTAGGGTTAAGGTTAGCGTTAGGGGTAGGGTTCGTGTTAGGATTAGGGTTAGGTACAGAGTTGGGAATAGTGTTAGGGCCCCATTTAGAGTTAGGTCTAGGGATACATTTAGATTTAGCTTTTGGGTTAGGAAAAGGGTTAGCTACAGGGGCAGGGATAGGTTAGGGACACAGTGAGTGTTAGAGTCAGGATTAGGTTTAGGGTTAGGGTTAGGGTTTGGGTTAGGGTTAGGGTTATGGTTAGGGTTTAGGGTTTAGGGTTAGGGTTAGGGTTAGGGTTAGGGTTTCGGGTTTAGTGTTAGGGTTAAGGTTAGGGTTAGGGTTAGGTACACGTTTCGGGTTTGAGACATGGTTAGGTTTAGTGTTAGGGTTATAGTTAAGTTTAGGTTTTGGCTGATGGTTAAGGTTAGGTTTAGGGACAGGGTTAGTTAGAAGGTGAGGGTTAGAGTTAAGGTTAGAGAGACGGTAAGGGTCAGAGTTAGGTTTAGCGACAGTGTTATTGTTAGGGATCAGGTTAGGTTAGGGTTTAGGGTTAGGGTTAGGGTTAGGGTTAGGAATAGGGGAGGGTAGGGGTTTACATTTTAGGGTTAGGGTTTAGGGATAGGGTTAGGGTTAGGGTTAGGGTTAGGGTTAGAGTTAGGATTTAGGCTTTAGGGTTAGGGTTAGGATTCGAGTTAGGGCTTACGGTTTAGGGTTAGGGTTAGGGTTAGGTTTAGGGTTTCGGGTTTCTGGTTAGGGATAAGTTTAGGGTTAGGGTTAGGTACACGATTCGGGTTTTAGACATGTTTAGGTTTAGTGTTAGGGTTATGGTTAAGTTTAGGTTTTGGCTGATGGTTAAGGTTAGGTTTAGGGACAGGGTTAGTTACAGGGTGAGGGTTAGAGTTAAAGTTAGAGAGACGGTAAGGTACAGAGTTAGGTTTAGCGACAGTGTTAGGGTTATGGTTAGGGTTAGGTTAGGGTTAGGGTTAGGGTTAGGGTTAGGGTTAGGGTTAGGGTTAGGTTTTAGGGATAGGGTTAGGGTTAGGGTTATGGTTTAGGTTTAGGGTTAGGGTTAAGGTTAGGGTTTAGGGTTTAGGGTTAGGGTTAGGGTTAGGGTTAGCATTAGGTTTAGGGTTAGGGACAGGATTAGGGTTTGGGACATGGTTAGGTTTACTGTTAGGGTTATATTAAGTTTAGGTTTTGTCTGATGCTTAAGTTTAGGTTTAGGACAGGGTTAGTGACAGGGTGAGGGTTAGAGTTAAGGTTGGAGAGACGGTAAGGGTCAGAGTTAGGTTTAGCGACAGTGTTAGGGTTAGGGATCCGGTTAGGTTAGGGTTTAGGGTTAGGGTTAGGGTTAGGAATAGGGGAGGGTTAGTGTTTACATTTCAATGTTAGGGTTTAGGGTTAGGGTTAGGGTTAGAGTTAGGGTTTAGGCTTTAGGGTTAGGGTTAGTGTTAGGGTTTAGGGTTTAGGGTTAGGGTTAGGGTTAGGGTTAGGGTTTAGTGTTTAAGGTTAGGGTTAGCGTTAGGGTTAGGGTTTGGGTTTAGGGTTTAGGTTTAGGGTTAGGGTTAGTGTTAGGGTTTCGGGTTTAGTGTTAGGGTTAAGGTTATGGTTAGGGTTAGGTACACGATTCGGGTTTGAGACATGTTTAGGTTTAGTGTTAGGGTTATAGTTAAGTTTAGGTTTTGGCTGATGGTTAAGGTTAGGTTTAGGGACAGGGTTAGTTACAGGGTGAGGGTTAGAGTTAAAGATAGAGAGACGGTAAGTGTCAGAGTTAGGTTTAGCGACAGTGTTAGGGTTAGGGTTAGGGTTAGGTTAGGGTTAGGGTTAGGGTTAGGGTTAGGGTTAGGTTTTAGGGATAGGGTTAGGGTTAGGGTTATGGTTTAGGTTTAGGGTTAGGGTTAAGGTTAGGGTTTCGGGTTTAGGGTTAGGGTTAAGGTTAGGGTTAGGGTTAGGTACACGTTTCGGGTTTGAGACATGGTTAGGTTTAGTGTTAGGGTTATAGTTAAGTTTAGGTTTTGGCTGATGGTTAACGTTAGGTTTAGGGACAGGGTTAGTTAGAAGGTGAGGGTTAGAGTTAAGGTTAGAGAGACGGTAAGGGTCAGAGTTAGGTTTAGCGACAGTGTTATTGTTAGGGATCAGGTTAGGTTAGGGTTTAGGGTTAGGGTTAGGGTTAGGGTTAGGAATAGGGGAGGGTAGGGGTTTACATTTTAGGGTTAGGGTTTAGGGATAGGGTTAGGGTTAGGGTTAGGGTTAGGGTTAGAGTTAGGATTTAGGCTTTAGGGTTAGGGTTAGGGTTCGAGTTAGGGCTTACGGTTTAGGGTTAGGGTTAGGGTTAGGGTTAGGGTTTCGGGTTTCTGGTTAGGGATAAGTTTAGGGTTAGGGTTAGGTACACGATTCGGGTTTGAGACATGTTTAGGTTTAGTGTTAGGGTTATGGTTAAGTTTAGGTTTTGGCTGATGGTTAAGGTTAGGTTTAGGGACAGGGTTAGTTACAGGGTGAGGGTTAGAGTTAAAGTTAGAGAGACGGTAAGGTACAGAGTTAGGTTTAGCGACAGTGTTAGGGTTATGGTTAGGGTTAGGTTAGGGTTAGGGTTAGGGTTAGGGTTAGGGTTAGGTTTTAGGGATAGGGTTAGGGTTAGGGTTATGGTTTAGGTTTAGGGTTAGGGTTCAGGTTAGGGTTTAGGGTTTAGGGTTAGGGTTAGGGTTAGGGTTAGCATTAGGTTTAGGGTTAGGGACAGGATTAGGGTTTGGGACATGGTTAGGTTTACTGTTAGGGTTATATTAAGTTTAGGTTTTGTCTGATGCTTAAGTTTAGGTTTAGGGACAGGGTTAGTGACAGGGTGAGGGTTAGAGTTAAGGTTGGAGAGACGGTAAGGGTCAGAGTTAGGTTTAGCGACAGTGTTAGGGTTAGGGATCCGGTTAGGTTAGGGTTTAGGGTTAGGGTTAGGGTTAGGAATAGGGGAGGGTTAGTGTTTACATTTCAATGTTAGGGTTTAGGGTTAGGGTTAGGGTTAGAGTTAGGGTTTAGGCTTTAGGGTTAGGGTTAGTGTTAGGGTTTAGGGTTTAGGGTTAGTGTTAGGGTTAGGGTTAGGGTTAGGGTTTAGTGTTTAAGGTTAGGGTTAGCGTTAGGGTTAGGGTTTGGGTTTAGGGTTTAGGTTTAGGGTTAGCGTTAGTGTTAGGGTTTCGGGTTTAGTGTTAGGGTTAAGGTTATGGTTAGGGTTAGGTACACGATTCGGGTTTGAGACATGTTTAGGTTTAGTGTTAGGGTTATAGTTAAGTTTAGGTTTTGGCTGATGGTTAAGGTTAGGTTTAGGGACAGGGTTAGTTACAGGGTGAGGGTTAGAGTTAAAGATAGAGAGACGGTAAGTGTCAGAGTTAGGTTTAGCGACAGTGTTAGGGTTAGGGTTAGGGTTAGGTTAGGGTTAGGGTTAGGGTTAGGGTTAGGGTTAGGTTTTAGGGATAGGGTTAGGGTTAGGGTTACGGTTTAGGTTTAGGGTTAGGGTTAAGGTTAGGGTTTAGGGTTTAGGGTTAGGGTTAGGGTTAGGGTTAGCATTAGTTTTAGGGTTAGGGACAGGATTAGTGTTTGGGACATGGTTAGGTTTACTGTTAGGGTTATATTAAGTTTAGGTTTTGTCTGATGCTTAAGTTTAGGTTTAGGGACAGGGTTAGTGACAGGGTGAGGGTTAGAGTTAAGGTTGGAGAGACGGTAAGGGTCAGAGTTAGGTTTAGCGACAGTGTTAGGGTTAGGGTTAATATTAGAGGCAGTGTTAGGGTTAAGGTTAGCGTTAGGGGTAGGGTTCGTGTTAGGATTAGGGTTAGGTACAGAGTTGGGAATAGTGTTAGGGCCCCATTTAGAGTTAGGTCTAGGGATACATTTAGATTTAGCTTTCGCGTTAGGAAAAGGGTTAGCTACAGGGGCAGGGATAGGTTAGGGACACAGTGAGTGTTAGAGTCAGGATTAGGTTTAGGGTTAGGGTTAGGGTTTGGGTTAGGGTTAGGGTTATGGTTAGGGTTTAGGGTTTAGGGTTAGGGTTATGGTTAGGGTTAGGGTTTCGGGTTTAGTGTTAGGGTTAAGGTTAGGGTTAGGGTTAGGTACACGTTTCGGGTTTGAGACATGGTTAGGTTTAGGGTTAGGGTTATAGTTAAGTTTAGGTTTTGGCTGATGGTTAACGTTAGGTTTAGGGACAGGGTTAGTTAGAAGGTGAGGGTTAGAGTTAAGGTTAGAGAGACGGTAAGGGTCAGAGTTAGGTTTAGCGACAGTGTTATTGTTAGGGATCAGGTTAGGTTAGGGTTTAGGGTTAGGGTTAGGGTTAGGGTTAGGAATAGGGGAGGGTAGGGGTTTACATTTTAGGGTTAGGGTTTAGGGATAGGGTTAGGGTTAGGGTTAGGGTTAGGGTTAGAGTTAGGATTTAGGCTTTAGGGTTAGGGTTAGGGTTCGAGTTAGGGCTTACGGTTTAGGGTTAGGGTTAGGGTTAGGGTTAGGGTTTCGGGTTTCTGGTTAGGGATAAGTTTAGGGTTAGGGTTAGGTACACGATTCGGGTTTGAGACATGTTTAGGTTTAGTGTTAGGGTTATGGTTAAGTTTAGGTTTTGGCTGATGGTTAAGGTTAGGTTTAGGGACAGGGTTAGTTACAGGGTGAGGGTTAGAGTTAAAGTTAGAGAGACGGTAAGGTACAGAGTTAGGTTTAGCGACAGTGTTAGGGTTATGGTTAGGGTTAGGTTAGGGTTAGGGTTAGGGTTAGGGTTAGGGTTAGGTTTTAGGGATAGGGTTAGGTTTAGGGTTATGGTTTAGGTTTAGGGTTAGGGTTAAGGTTAGGGTTTAGGGTTTAGGGTTAGGGTTAGGGTTAGGGTTAGCATTAGGTTTAGGGTTAGGGACAGGATTAGGGTTTGGGACATGGTTAGGTTTACTGTTAGGGTTATATTAAGTTTAGGTTTTGTCTGATGCTTAAGTTTAGGTTTAGGGACAGGGTTAGTGACAGGGTGAGGGTTAGAGTTAAGGTTGGAGAGACGGTAAGGGTCAGAGTTAGGTTTAGCGACAGTGTTAGGGTTAGGGATCCGGTTAGGTTAGGGTTTAGGGTTAGGGTTAGGGTTAGGAATAGGGGAGGGTTAGTGTTTACATTTCAATGTTAGGGTTTACGGTTAGGGTTAGGGTTAGAGTTAGGGTTTAGGCTTTAGGGTTAGGGTTAGTGTTAGGGTTTAGGGTTTAGGGTTAGGGTTAGGGTTAGGGTTAGGGTTAGGGTTTAGTGTTTAAGGTTAGGGTTAGCGTTAGGGTTAGGGTTTGGGTTTAGGGTTTAGGTTTAGGGTTAGGGTTAGTGTTAGGGTTTCGGGTTTAGTGTTAGGGTTAAGGTTATGGTTAGGGTTAGGTACACGATTCGGGTTTGAGACATGTTTAGGTTTAGTGTTAGGGTTATAGTTAAGTTTAGGTTTTGGCTGATGGTTAAGGTTAGGTTTAGGGACAGGGTTAGTTACAGGGTGAGGGTTAGAGTTAAAGATAGAGAGACGGTAAGTGTCAGAGTTAGGTTTAGCGACAGTGTTAGGGTTAGGGTTAGGGTTAGGGTTAGGTTAGGGTTAGGGTTAGGGTTAGGGTTAGGGTTAGGTTTTAGGGATAGGGTTAGGGTTAGGGTTACGGTTTAGGGTTAGGGTTAGGGTTAAGGTTAGGGTTTAGGGTTTAGGGTTAGGGTTAGGGTTAGGGTTAGCATTAGTTTTAGGGTTAGGGACAGGATTAGTGTTTGGGACATGGTTAGGTTTACTGTTAGGGTTATATTAAGTTTAGGTTTTGTCTGATGCTTAAGTTTAGGTTTAGGGACAGGGTTAGTGACAGGGTGAGGGTTAGAGTTAAGGTTGGAGAGACGGTAAGGGTCAGAGTTAGGTTTAGCGACAGTGTTAGGGTTAGGGTTAATATTAGAGGCAGTGTTAGGGTTAAGGTTAGCGTTAGGGGTAGGGTTCGTGTTAGGATTAGGGTTAGGTACAGAGTTGGGAATAGTGTTAGGGCCCCATTTAGAGTTAGGTCTAGGGATACATTTAGATTTAGCTTTCGCGTTAGGAAAAGGGTTAGCTACAGGGGCAGGGATAGGTTAGGGACACAGTGAGTGTTAGAGTCAGGATTAGGTTTAGGGTTAGGGTTAGGGTTTGGGTTAGGGTTAGGGTTATGGTTAGGGTTTAGGGTTTAGGGTTAGGGTTAGGGTTAGGGTTAGGGTTTCGGGTTTAGTGTTAGGGTTAAGGTTAGGGTTAGGGTTAGGTACACGTTTCGGGTTTGAGACATGGTTAGGTTTAGGGTTAGGGTTATAGTTAAGTTTAGGTTTTGGCTGATGGTTAACGTTAGGTTTAGGGACAGGGTTAGTTAGAAGGTGAGGGTTAGAGTTAAGGTTAGAGAGACGGTAAGGGTCAGAGTTAGGTTTAGCGACAGTGTTATTGTTAGGGATCAGGTTAGGTTAGGGTTTAGGGTTAGGGTTAGGGTTAGGGTTAGGAATAGGGGAGGGTAGGGGTTTACATTTTAGGGTTAGGGTTTAGGGATAGGGTTAGGGTTAGGGTTAGGGTTAGGGTTAGAGTTAGGATTTAGGCTTTAGGGTTAGGGTTAGGGTTCGAGTTAGGGCTTACAGTTTACGGTTAGGGTTAGGGTTAGGGTTAGGGTTTCGGGTTTCTGGTTAGGGATAAGTTTAGGGTTAGGGTTAGGTACACGATTCGGGTTTGAGACATGTTTAGGTTTAGTGTTAGGGTTATGGTTAAGTTTAGGTTTTGGCTGATGGTTAAGGTTAGGTTTAGGGACAGGGTTAGTTACAGGGTGAGGGTTAGAGTTAAAGTTAGAGAGACGGTAAGGTACAGAGTTAGGTTTAGCGACAGTGTTAGGGTTATGGTTAGGGTTAGGTTAGGGTTAGGGTTAGGGTTAGGGTTAGGGTTAGGTTTTAGGGATAGGGTTAGGGTTAGGGTTATGGTTTAGGTTTAGGGTTAGGGTTAAGGTTAGGGTTTAGGGTTTAGGGTTAGGGTTAGGGTTAGGGTTAGCATTAGGTTTTGGGTTAGGGACAGGATTAGGGTTTGGGACATGGTTAGGTTTACTGTTAGGGTTATATTAAGTTTAGGTTTTGTCTGATGCTTAAGTTTAGGTTTAGGGACAGGGTTAGTGACAGGGTGAGGGTTAGAGTTAAGGTTGGAGAGACGGTAAGGGTCAGAGTTAGGTTTAGCGACAGTGTTAGGGTTAGGGTTAATATTAGAGGCAGTGTTAGGGTTAAGGTTAGCGTTAGGGGTAGGGTTCGTGTTAGGATTAGGGTTAGGTACAGAGTTGGGAATAGTGTTAGGGCCCCATTTAGAGTTAGGTCTAGGGATACATTTAGATTTAGCTTTCGCGTTAGGAAAAGGGTTAGCTACAGGGGCAGGGATAGGTTAGGGACACAGTGAGTGTTAGAGTCAGGATTAGGTTTAGGGTTAGGGTTAGGGTTTGGGTTAGGGTTAGGGTTATGGTTAGGGTTTAGGGTTTAGGGTTAGGGTTAGGGTTAGGGTTAGGGTTTCGGGTTTAGTGTTAGGGTTAAGGTTAGGGTTAGGGTTAGGTACACGTTTCGGGTTTGAGACATGGTTAGGTTTAGGGTTAGGGTTATAGTTAAGTTTAGGTTTTGGCTGATGGTTAACGTTAGGTTTAGGGACAGGGTTAGTTAGAAGGTGAGGGTTAGAGTTAAGGTTAGAGAGACGGTAAGGGTCAGAGTTAGGTTTAGCGACAGTGTTATTGTTAGGGATCAGGTTAGGTTAGTGTTTAGGGTTAGGGTTAGGGTTAGGGTTAGGAATAGGGGAGGGTAGGGGTTTACATTTTAGGGTTAGGGTTTAGGGATAGGGTTAGGGTTAGGGTTAGGGTTAGGGTTAGAGTTAGGATTTAGGCTTTAGGGTTAGGGTTAGGGTTCGAGTTAGGGCTTACGGTTTAGGGTTAGGGTTAGGGTTAGGGTTAGGGTTTCGGGTTTCTGGTTAGGGATAAGTTTAGGGTTAGGGTTAGGTACACGATTCGGGTTTGAGACATGTTTAGGTTTAGCGTTAGGGTTATGGTTAAGTTTAGGTTTTGGCTGTGGTTAAGGTTAGGTTTAGGGACAGGGTTAGTTACAGGGTGAGGGTTAGAGTTAAAGTTAGAGAGACGGTAAGGTACAGAGTTAGGTTTAGCGACAGTGTTAGGGTTATGGTTAGGGTTAGGTTAGGGTTAGGGTTAGGGTTAGGGTTAGGGTTAGGTTTTAGGGATAGGGTTAGGGTTAGGGTTATGGTTTAGGTTTAGGGTTAGGGTTAAGGTTAGGGTTTAGGGTTTAGGGTTAGGGTTAGGGTTAGGGTTAGCATTAGGTTTAGGGTTAGGGACAGGATTAGGGTTTGGGACATGGTTAGGTTTACTGTTAGGGTTATATTAAGTTTAGGTTTTGTCTGATGCTTAAGTTTAGGTTTAGGGACAGGGTTAGTGACAGGGTGAGGGTTAGAGTTAAGGTTGGAGAGACGGTAAGGGTCAGAGTTAGGTTTAGCGACAGTGTTAGGGTTAGGGATCCGGTTAGGTTAGCGTTTAGGGTTAGGGTTAGGGTTAGGAATAGGGGAGGGTTAGTGTTTACATTTCAATGTTAGGGTTTACGGTTAGGGTTAGGGTTAGAGTTAGGGTTTAGGCTTTAGGGTTAGGGTTAGTGTTAGGGTTTAGGGTTTAGGGTTAGGGTTCGGGTTAGGGTTAGGGTTAGGGTTTAGTGTTTAAGGTTAGGGTTAGCGTTAGGGTTAGGGTTTGGGTTTAGGGTTTAGGTTTAGGGTTAGGGTTAGTGTTAGGGTTTCGGGTTTAGTGTTAGGGTTAAGGTTATGGTTAGGGTTAGGTACACGATTCGGGTTTGAGACATGTTTAGGTTTAGTGTTAGGGTTATAGTTAAGTTTAGGTTTTGGCTGATGGTTAAGGTTAGGTTTAGGGACAGGGTTAGTTACAGGGTGAGGGTTAGAGTTAAAGATAGAGAGACGGTAAGTGTCAGAGTTAGGTTTAGCGACAGTGTTAGGGTTAGGGTTAGGGTTAGGTTAGGGTTAGGGTTAGGGTTAGGGTTAGGGTTAGGTTTTAGGGATAGGGTTAGGGTTAGGGTTACGGTTTAGGTTTAGGGTTAGGGTTAAGGTTAGGGTTTAGGGTTTAGGGTTAGGGTTAGGGTTAGGGTTAGCATTAGTTTTAGGGTTAGGGACAGGATTAGTGTTTGGGACATGGTTATGTTTACTGTTAGGGTTATATTAAGTTTAGGTTTTGTCTGATGCTTAAGTTTAGGTTTAGGGACAGGGTTAGTGACAGGGTGAGGGTTAGAGTTAAGGTTGGAGAGACGGTAAGGGTCAGAGTTAGGTTTAGCGACAGTGTTAGGGTTAGGGTTAATATTAGAGGCAGTGTTAGGGTTAAGGTTAGCGTTAGGGGTAGGGTTCGTGTTAGGATTAGGGTTAGGTACAGAGTTGGGAATAGTGTTAGGGCCCCATTTAGAGTTAGGTCTAGGGATACATTTAGATTTAGCTTTTGGGTTAGGAAAAGGGTTAGCTACAGGGGCAGGGATAGGTTAGGGACACAGTGAGTGTTAGAGTCAGGATTAGGTTTAGGGTTAGGGTTAGGGTTTGGGTTAGGGTTAGGGTTATGGTTAGGGTTTAGGGTTTAGGGTTAGGGTTAGGGTTAGGGTTAGGGTTTCGGGTTTAGTGTTAGGGTTAAGGTTAGGGTTAGGGTTAGGTACACGTTTCGGGTTTGAGACATGGTTAGGTTTAGGGTTAGGGTTATAGTTAAGTTTAGGTTTTGGCTGATGGTTAACGTTAGGTTTAGGGACAGGGTTAGTTAGAAGGTGAGGGTTAGAGTTAAGGTTAGAGAGACGGTAAGGGTCAGAGTTAGGTTTAGCGACAGTGTTATTGTTAGGGATCAGGTTAGGTTAGGGTTTAGGGTTAGGGTTAGGGTTAGGGTTAGGAATAGGGGAGGGTAGGGGTTTACATTTTAGGGTTAGGGTTTAGGGATAGGGTTAGGGTTAGGGTTAGGGTTAGGGTTAGAGTTAGGATTTAGGCTTTAGGGTTAGGGTTAGGGTTCGAGTTAGGGCTTACGGTTTAGGGTTAGGGTTAGGGTTAGGGTTAGGGTTTCGGGTTTCTGGTTAGGGATAAGTTTAGGGTTAGGGTTAGGTACACGATTCGGGTTTGAGACATGTTTAGGTTTAGTGTTAGGGTTATGGTTAAGTTTAGGTTTTGGCTGATGGTTAAGGTTAGGTTTAGGGACAGGGTTAGTTACAGGGTGAGGGTTAGAGTTAAAGTTAGAGAGACGGTAAGGTACAGAGTTAGGTTTAGCGACAGTGTTAGGGTTATGGTTAGGGTTAGGTTAGGGTTAGGGTTAGGGTTAGGGTTAGGGTTAGGTTTTAGGGATAGGGTTAGGGTTAGGGTTATGGTTTAGGTTTAGGGTTAGGGTTAAGGTTAGGGTTTAGGGTTTAGGGTTAGGGTTAGGGTTAGGGTTAGCATTAGGTTTAGGGTTAGGGACAGGATTAGGGTTTGGGACATGGTTAGGTTTACTGTTAGGGTTATATTAAGTTTAGGTTTTGTCTGATGCTTAAGTTTAGGTTTAGGGACAGGGTTAGTGACAGGGTGAGGGTTAGAGTTAAGGTTGGAGAGACGGTAAGGGTCAGAGTTAGGTTTAGCGACAGTGTTAGGGTTAGGGATCCGGTTAGGTTAGGGTTTAGGGTTAGGGTTAGTGTTAGGAATAGGGGAGGGTTAGTGTTTACATTTCAATGTTAGGGTTTACGGTTAGGGTTAGGGTTAGAGTTAGGGTTTAGGCTTTAGGGTTAGGGTTAGTGTTAGGGTTTAGGGTTTAGGGTTAGGGTTAGGGTTAGGGTTAGGGTTAGGGTTTAGTGTTTAAGGTTAGGGTTAGCGTTAGGGTTAGGGTTTGGGTTTAGGGTTTAGGTTTAGGGTTAGGGTTAGGGTTAGGGTTAGGGTTAGGGTTAGCATTAGTTTTAGGGTTAGGGACAGGATTAGTGTTTGGGACATGGTTAGGTTTACTGTTAGGGTTATATTAAGTTTAGGTTTTGTCTGATGCTTAAGTTTAGGTTTAGGGACAGGGTTAGTGACAGGGTGAGGGTTAGAGTTAAGGTTGGAGAGACGGTAAGGGTCAGAGTTAGGTTTAGCGACAGTGTTAGGGTTAGGGTTAATATTAGAGGCAGTGTTAGGGTTAAGGTTAGCGTTAGGGGTAGGGTTCGTGTTAGGATTAGGGTTAGGTACAGAGTTGGGAATAGTGTTAGGGCCCCATTTAGAGTTAGGTCTAGGGATACATTTAGATTTAGCTTTCGCGTTAGGAAAAGGGTTAGCTACAGGGGCAGGGATAGGTTAGGGACACAGTGAGTGTTAGAGTCAGGATTAGGTTTAGGGTTAGGGTTAGGGTTTGGGTTAGGGTTAGGATTATGGTTAGGGTTTAGGGTTTAGGGTTAGGGTTAGGGTTAGGGTTAGGGTTTCGGGTTTAGTGTTAGGGTTAAGGTTAGGGTTAGGGTTAGGTACACGTTTCGGGTTTGAGACATGGTTAGGTTTAGGGTTAGGGTTATAGTTAAGTTTAGGTTTTGGCTGATGGTTAGGTTTAGGGACAGGGTTAGTTAGAAGGTGAGGGTTAGAGTTAAGGTTAGAGAGACGGTAAGGGTCAGAGTTAGGTTTAGCGACAGTGTTATTGTTAGGGATCAGGTTAGGTTAGGGTTTAGGGTTAGGGTTAGGGTTAGGGTTAGGAATAGGGGAGGGTAGGGGTTTACATTTTAGGGTTAGGGTTTAGGGATAGGGTTAGGGTTAGGGTTAGGGTTAGAGTTAGGATTTAGGCTTTAGGGTTAGGGTTAGGGTTCGAGTTAGGGCTTACGGTTTAGGGTTAGGGTTAGGGTTAGGGTTAGGGTTTCGGGTTTCTGGTTAGGGATAAGTTTAGGGTTAGGGTTAGGTACACGATTCGGGTTTGAGACATGTTTAGGTTTAGTGTTAGGGTTATGGTTAAGTTTAGGTTTTGGCTGATGGTTAAGGTTAGGTTAAGGGACAGGGTTAGTTACAGGGTGAGGGTTAGAGTTAAAGTTAGAGAGACGGTAAGGTACAGAGTTAGGTTTAGCGACAGTGTTAGGGTTATGGTTAGGGTTAGGTTAGGGTTAGGGTTAGGGTTAGGGTTAGGGTTAGGTTTTAGGGATAGGGTTAGGGTTAGGGTTATGGTTTAGGTTTAGGGTTAGGGTTAAGGTTAGGGTTTAGGGTTTAGGGTTAGGGTTAGGGTTAGGGTTAGCATTAGGTTTAGGGTTAGGGACAGGATTAGGGTTTGGGACATGGTTAGGTTTACTGTTAGGGTTATATTAAGTTTAGGTTTTGTCTGATGCTTAAGTTTAGGTTTAGGACAGGGTTAGTGACAGGGTGAGGGTTAGAGTTAAGGTTGGAGAGATGGTAAGGGTCAGAGTTAGGTTTAGCGACAGTGTTAGGGTTAGGGATCCGGTTAGGTTAGGGTTTAGGGTTAGGGTTAGGGTTAGGAATAGGGGAGGGTTAGTGTTTACATTTCAATGTTAGGGTTTAGGGTTAGGGTTAGGGTTAGAGTTAGGGTTTAGGCTTTAGGGTTAGGGTTAGTGTTAGGGTTTAGGGTTTAGGGTTAGGGTTAGGGTTAGGGTTAGGGTTAGGGTTTAGTGTTTAAGGTTAGGGTTAGCGTTAGGGTTAGGGTTTGGGTTTAGGGTTTAGGTTTAGGGTTAGGGTTAGTGTTAGGGTTTCGGGTTTAGTGTTAGGGTTAAGGTTATGGTTAGGGTTAGGTACACGATTCGGGTTTGAGATTGTTTAGGTTTAGTGTTAGGGTTATAGTTAAGTTTAGGTTTTGGCTGATGGTTAAGGTTAGGTTTAGGGACAGGGTTAGTTACAGGGTGAGGGTTAGAGTTAAAGATAGAGAGACGGTAAGTGTCAGAGTTAGGTTTAGCGACAGTGTTAGGGTTAGGGTTAGGGTTAGGTTAGGGTTAGGGTTAGGGTTAGGGTTAGGGTTAGGTTTTAGGGATAGGGTTAGGGTTAGGGTTACGGTTTTGGTTTAGGGTTAGGGTTAAGGTTAGGGTTTAGGGTTTAGGGTTAGGGTTAGGGTTAGGGTTAGCATTAGTTTTAGGGTTAGGGACAGGATTAGTGTTTGGGACATGGTTAGGTTTACTGTTAGGGTTATATTAAGTTTAGGTTTTGTCTGATGCTTAAGGTTAGGTTTAGGGACAGGGTTAGTGACAGGGTGAGGGTTAGAGTTAAGTTTGGAGAGATGGTAAGGGTCAGAGTTAGGTTTAGCGACAGTGTTAGGGTTAGGGTTAATATTAGAGGCAGTGTTAGGGTTAAGGTTAGCGTTAGGGGTAGGGTTCGTGTTAGGATTAGGGTTAGGTACAGAGTTGGGAATAGTGTTAGGGCCCCATTTAGAGTTAGGTCTAGGGATACATTTAGATTTAGCTTTTGGGTTAGGAAAAGGGTTAGCTACAGGGGCAGGGATAGGTTAGGGACACAGTGAGTGTTAGAGTCAGGATTAGGTTTAGGGTTAGGGTTAGGGTTTGGGTTAGGGTTAGGGTTATGGTTAGGGTTTAGGTATAAAGTTAGGGTTAGTTTTAGTGTTTAGGGTTTAGGGTTTAGGGTTTAGGGTTAGGGTTAGCGTTAGGTTTAGGGTTAGGTTTATGGTTAGGGTATAGGGTTAGGATTAGGATTAGGGTTAGGAACAGGATTAGGGTTTGGGACATGGTTAGGTTTAGTGTTAGGGTTATAGTTAAGTTTAGGTTTTGTCTGATGCTTAAGTTTAGATTTAGGGACAGGGTTACTGACAGGGTGAGGGTTAGAGTTAAGGGTGGATAGATGGTAAGGGTCAGACTTAGGTTTAGCGACAGTGTTAGGGTTAGGGTTAATATTAGAGTCAGAGTTAAGCTAAGATTAGCGTTATGGTTACAAGCAGATTAGGTTGAGTGATACTGTTAGTGTTAGTGACAGGCTTAGTGTTAGGGTTAGGGTTAGGGTTAGGGACAGTGTTAGGGTTAGGTTTGGAGTTGAGTTTAGTTTTAGGTTTCAATTTAGGGCTGGGGTTAGTGTTAGAGTTAGGGTGGCCTCGGATTAGGGAAGGGATAGGGTCAGGCACAGGGATTGGGATATGTTTATGGTTAGGGTTAGGGTTATAAACAGGTTTAAAGTGAGAGTCAGGGTTAGAGACAGGTATGGTTAGGGTTAGGGTCAAGGTACAGGTAAGATTTAGTTTAAGATTAGGGTTTTGGGAAGTTTTTGTATGAGGAAGAATTTCACAGAGAAGACACCAGTCTCTGGTCTCACTTCCTGGTGATAAATCTTAAAAGAACTTGGAACCCTGGTAACCAGGCAACCACTTCATAATGCAGCCCTTTCCCAGCTCACTGTGATGGAGATGCTGGAAATAGTACCATGTTTCCATGATGCGGCCTAGTGGCCTCAGGAACTGGCCTCAGGAAAGCCGAAATGGTGAAACTTCACCCATGTTTTAGACTCTGATTTAGGTCTCACACAACATTCTTCTGGCCGTTGTTTCAGAGGTCAATAATATAACACAGGAAGGCCAAGGGCAGACCAGGCCAGGTTAGACAACCATGCTGATCTCACACTGACTGTCGTCCGACCTCTCATTCCTTGTGTGTGTGTGTGTGTGTGTGTGTGTGTGTGTGTGTGTGTGTTTATGTGAGTGTTGGTGGGGAGGGGGAGGATGGTAGAGGGTTTGCTCAGTCTTCTTTTTCAAGGTCCCTCAGTTGTAAGAATAGACTGTTTATTAGAGAATTTTCTTCTTTCTGGAGGTAGGCCTCTATTGCTCTGAAATTGCTTCTTAGGACTGCTTTCGCTGTGTGCATACATTTGGGAACATTGTGTTTTCACTTACTTTAGCCTCAAGGTATTTTTTCATTTCTTCCTTGATGACATTGCTGACCCATTGAGTATCATGTTGCTTAGATCCCATGCTTTTGTGTGTTTTCCCATTATTTTCTTGCAATTGATTTCTAGGTAGATACCAGAGAAGATGCTTGGTACCATTTCAGTCTTCTTGTATCTATGGAGATATGTTTGAGGGTCTAACATGTGACCTATTGTGGAAAATGTCCCGTGTGCCCTTGAAAGGAGTGTATATTGTTCGGATAAGGGGTGAGATGGTCTACAAATATCAATTTAAGTCCTTTAATTCCATTGTTTCTTGGTTGATTTTCTGTCTGGATGATGTATTTGCATGTCATCATCCCCTACTATGACTCACAATGTCTTCATTTATGACTCACCATGTTTGCTTTCAGTGTTAGTTGGTCCTACGTGTGCCATGTATATGATTCGAAGAGTCCCATCCTCTTGTTGGATTGATGGTTTTATCAATATGACATGTACTTTTTGTCACGTGTTATAGCTTTTGTTTTAAAGTCTATGTTATCTGAGTATTGTTTCCCCAGCTTTTTATTTCCCCATTTCCATTGGTAAAACGTATCTTTTTCCATCCCTTCACTTTCAGTCTCTGTGTGTCTTTCGATATGGAGTGAGTGTTGTGGGAAGCATATGTATTATTTTTTTAGTTTCTTTTATCCATTCTGCGACGCCAGGTTTTATTCTAGGTAACACAACTTTCAATCATTATTTTGATGATGAAATGCTCAATGAGAGGACTTGTTGCATGGTCCTGATAACATGAGAGGCCACCAGGTGCTAAGGCTGCCTTGGAAGTAAGATGGGACACTGTCAGGGCATGAAGTTCCACAGGCCATTCTGCTGGTTGGAAGGAAAACGGCCCCCATTTCCATTTGAGCAGGTCACATGCAATGTGTGACCCTGCCTGACAGACAGTAGGACCTGAAGTTTGAAAGTCAGCATACCCCAGTGTCTCCAGACTCCCTAGGCAATGGGAAAGGTATTTACGATGGTCTAGTAAACAAGGCCACAGGACCCTAGCCTCAACTGGTAGGAAAAAAAGACCCCACCTGAATGCAAATTATGGTTCCCAGACACATTGTTGGAGAGGAGGTAATCCGGCCGCCACCTGGCTTTAGTGGAACAATGCGGCCCTAGCCCTTTCTGTCGGAGAAAGGAGAAACTGCTTGAGTGGGTTGTCAGGAAGCCAGAACATCCTGACAGAGGGTGGAGACCTTGGCCACCCACCAGCAGCGTGCAAATCACAAGTTTCCCTGCCAAAGGCGGGAGACGGATGCCCCACAGCTCGTGCAAGTGGGGCAACATGGACACCAGGCCCTAATGGCAAACGGATGGTGACTTGCCACCTTCCCCCTCACTGCCAGACTGTGAGTGGCACTTGAGACTCCTGGCCCTTCTTGCAGAGGGCGTGAACCCAGGACCCTCTTTGTTGTGCACAACGCCTCAAACCGGTGGCTTTCTTGGAAGAGGAAGTATCCCGCCCATGAAAGCTATGGTCACAAGGGCCTCCTGATAGAAAAGTTTACCCAGGCCTTCAGCTCTCCCAGCAGCTCGTCAGGGACCCAAGACCCTCGTGGATGAGGAATGGTCCACCATGCCTACCAGACATACAAGGGCAAGAAGACTCCAGTTCATTTAGGGTGACCAAGTTGACCCATTCCCCACCTAATGCAGAAGGGAAGGGAGACCAAAACCAGCCCCTATGTGTGAATCAATGAAGCTCTGTGCCCCCGCAATAGCACAACACCTACAACCTCTTCTGGTACAAATAAACCTGGCCTAGGTCTCGCCACAGGAGAGGGGGCTCCAACTACCCCTGACACATCAAATCCTCTGAAAAACTGAGCCAGGAGCCAATAAAAGAAGGCCACTGAAGGGGCAACAGAGAGAGACACACAGTGAGCGAGAGAGACCAAAGACAAAATGACAGAAGGAGACACAGGGAGAAGAAATGGGAGGGGGAGCATAGCATCCAAGACCCAGACCTTGAAAGCCATGGGATGGCCGCTCACCCTGGGAAACACACTGAGACTGTCACACCGAGGCTGTGTTGAGGTGGAATCTTACACATTGGAGTGTGGTCGTGCCGGGGACTGAGGTTCTGTGAGGAGGCGGTGCCCTGTCGGTGGCAATCACGGTGGTGACTAAGTGCATGCCGCCAGGGTCCCAGCAGTGCTATGGTGCTCCGAGCCTCACCCAGATTTCCACCTTGGGGCGACAAGTTGTAGTAGCAGGTACTCTCTCTGCGTGGGTCACGTGCCACTCAGCTTTTCCCATAGAGGTCTTCTGTCCTGCAGTCAGAGGCCTCACACGACTCACAGGGGTGTTGGTGTTTTTCTCCATAGTTGAGTCTGCTGTTTTGGTCCGGCTCTTTTCCCCTGTGTGATGGGAGTCCTAGGTAGGATGGAGGATTACCGTGCATTGGGGAAGATTGCGAACGAGGGGCACAGCAGCGAAGACAGGGGCCTTCGTTATGGTGGGTCATGTGATACATCCCTTGGTCCTGGGTCGAGCGACACGACAGAGTGGGTGACTCAATGCACACTTGCAGGGAGACAGACGGTTTTCCTTGAGTCCTTGGACTGTGGTGCCAAGGACGTGCATTGCCCTGACTGGAGAAAGCCGCTGTGAAGTGATGCAGCGAAGGTGGAGACATGCGTAGTGGAAAGCCCTGGTCCAGGGCATTGCGGATGTCGGTGATTGCCCCAAATGGCTGGGAGCTGCTAGCTTGTGGGCAGGAGCAGGGAGAGAGCTGAAGGAGCACCAGCCAGCGGGCATCGACATGTGGTTGGGGTTGTGAGGCTGTAGGGCAGGGCGGCGAGTTCGCCGATAGCCTGGGGACCAGCAGCGGGTTGAGCGGCGGAAGAGCGGCAACAGGCAGGAGGTATTGCAATGGAGCCCATCGTGGGGTGGCGGCAACAGTAGGGGAAGGCAAAAGCCTGTAGGACGTGGTATTCCAACAGGTCCTCATGCAAGAACTAACCAGACCCGATCATGCATACGTTCCGGGATCAGACGACATCATCTAATTCAGGGTGGGATTCCCATAGGCACAGTGACTTGACATTGTTTGCCCAAGGGGACCCCTTCCGGCCGGCCTGTTATGTGTGCGTCACCATGCTGGGTGCTCTCACTTAGCGTGTGTGCCAGAGAGCACTCTCCACCAACCTCATCATCCCATGCTGCACGTTTCGCCGTTTCCCCAACCGCTGATCCGGAAGCTGCTGCCGTGAGTAGTGGCCATTCCAGGCTTGCAGTGAGCCTTCTTCATTGGCCATGTCAGGGGCACCGCCGGCCACTGATGCTCCCCTGGTGGTCACACAGTACTGCTAGTGCTGGCCTGCAGGAACTCTCCAGGCCCTGGATGGCTTGCCTCCACACACACAACTGGCTAATCTGCAGTCCCTTGTTCGGGGCAACTGAGGCTTGGGGACTGTCAGAACCCTGGGATTCCAGGCATGGGCATATCGGCCCTGGCCCCGGGACTTGCACCAACAAGTGCCTTGTCACTGGCTCTGACCCGAACTGCTTGCCAGTGTGACCGGCCATAGTCACGGGATGCCAAAAGCACCATCAGGGTTCATCGGGCCCACATCAATGCCACCCTTCTATACACTGCCGTCCACTTTTCCCACGCTATGAACAGGACCCCCACACTCACATGATATTTTCCTATACATCACCCCTCCAAACCCTTTGTGCTGAGCGTTATAATGACAGATGGCTAGAGAGAAAGCAAGACCGAGGCAGAGGGAGACAGACTGAATGAGAGAAGGACAAAGGGAAGAATTTGAAGAGATAGACATAGAAGGAGTGCGATATGAAGAGAGATGCACAACAGGTAGACAGTGCGAGAGACAAACAGATAAAGAAACACACACACCCACAGACACACACACTCAGACATGCACACACACCACACTGAAAGAGAGAACCAGAAGCATGAAGAGACCGAGTGTGAGACAGACACAGCATCGCATACAGAGACAGTGATCTAGGAATAGAAAACAAGTCACTGAGAGACACAGAGAGACAGAGAAAGAGAGAAAGAGGGAGCCGGCAGCGTCATAAACTTTCTATTACTCAGTCTGGAAATGACGCCCCAACATTTTCTTTTCTCTATTCCTTAGAAAAGGGTCCCAAACAATGCCAATTCTTAAAAGGCGGGGCTCACGCAGAGATGTGTGACATGGAAGCAGGCACACTGGGAGCCATGGAGGGGCCGCCCCACACGCAGGCCGAGATAGGTGCTTGGCCCCAAGTCTCAACATAATGGAGTCCCTCGAAAGTTCAGTGCCAGAGGGGACTGTGTTGGAAATGGATTTCATTACAGCCCTCTTGAGATAGAGGCAGGAAACCAATGTGCGTCCCTAGGTGCCAGATCAGACGCAGCCCGTAGGCTGTGTTCTGACCTCTGTTCAGCACAAACGTCATCGGTCAGGTCTGCACCCGACAACATGTGACCACAGCCCAGGGTTTCTAGGCACTACACGTGTTCATAATGTGATGACATTTTGAGGTGGAGATGCTAGAACGACCTGTACTACGCACATGGGAAAACTGCGGAGGCCCTGACAGCACATGCTGCTCAGAGTCACATCACTATGAGGAGCGCAAGCCAGCTCTGAACCAAGCTCTGGGTCCTCAAAGCCATGGCCGCGGCTGCACACAGGTTGTCCTGAAACTGTGGCATGGTCAGTGTTAGTGTAACTGGGCGTGGCCTTGTTTTGTGAGGTAGGGTGAGCAATCCCTAACCCAGAGGGACTTTGGGGAGTTTTTGTATGTGGAAGAAGTTCACAGAGGAGACCCCAGTCTGTGATCTCACTTCCTGGTCATAAAGCTTAAAAGAACTTGGAACCCTGGTAACCAGGCAACCACATCATAATGAAGCCCTTTCCCAGCTCACTGTGATGGAGATGCTGGAAATAGTACCATGTTTCCATGCTGCGGCCTAGCGGCCTCAGGCACTGGCCTCAGGAAAGCCGAAATGTTGAAACTTTACCCATGTTTTAGACTCTGATTTAGGTCTCACACAACATTCTTCAGGCCATTGTTTCAGAGGTCAATAATATAACACAGGAAGGCCAAGGGCAGACAAGGCCAGGTTAGAGAATCACGCTGATCTCACACTGACTGTCGTCCACCCTCTCATTGTTTGTGTGTGTGTGTGTGCGTGCGTGTGTGTGTGTGTGCGTGTGTGTGTGTGTGTGTGTGTGTGTGTTTATGTGAGTGTTGGTGGAGAGGGGGAGGATGGTAGAGGGTTTGCTCAGTCTTCTTTTTCAAGGTCCCTCAGTTGTAAGAATAGACTGTTTATTAGAGAATTTTCTTCTTTCTGGAGGTAGGCCTCTATTGCTCTGAAATTGCTTCTTAGGACTGCTTTCGCTGTGTGCATACATTTGGGAACATTGTGTTTTCACTTACTTTAGCCTCAAGGTATTTTTTCATTTCTTCCTTGATGACATTGCTGATCCATTGAGTAGCATGTTGCTTAGATCCCATGCCTCTGTGTGTTTTCCCATTATTTTCTTGCATTTGATTTCTAGTTAGATACCAGAGAAGATGCTTGGTACCATTTCAGTCTTCTTGTATCTATGGAGATATGTTTCACGGTCAAACATGTGACCTATTGTGGAAAATGTCCCGTGTGCCCTTGAAGGGAAAGTATATTGTTCGGATAAGGGGTGAGATGGTCTACAAATATCAATTTAAGTTCTTTAATTCCATTGTTTCTTGGTTGATTTTCTGTCTGGATGATGTACTTGCATGTCATCATCCCCTACTATGACTCTCAATGTCTTCATTTATGACTCACCATGTTTGCTTTCAGTGTTAGTAGGTCCTACTTGTGCCATGTATATGATTAGAAGAGTCTAATCCTCTTGTTGGATTGATGGTTTTATCAATATGACATGTACTTTTTGTCACTTGTTATAGCTTTTTTTTTAAAGTCTATGTTATCTGAGTATTGTTCCCCAGCTTTTTATTTCCCCATTTCCATTGGTAAAACGTATCTTTTTCCATCCCTTCACTTTAAGTCTCTGTGTGTCTTTCGATATGGAGTGACATTTGTGGGAAGCATATGTATTATTTTTTTGGTGTCTTTTATCCATTCTGCGACACCAGTTTTTTTTCTAGGTGACGCAACTTTCAATTATTATTTTGATGATGAAACGCTCAATGAGAGGATTTGTTTCATGGTCCTGATAAAATGAGAGGCCAACAGGTGCTAAGGCTGCCTTGGAAGTAGGATGGGACACTGTCAGGGCATGAAGGTCTGCAGGCCATTCTGCTGGTTGGAAGGAACACGGCCCCCATTTCCATTTGAGCAGGTCGCATGCAATGTATGACCCTGCCTGACAGACAGTTGGACCTGAAGTTTGAAAGTCAGCATAGCCCGGTGTCCCCAGACTCTCTAGGCAATGGGAAACGTATTTATGATGGTCTAGTAAGCAAGGCCACAGGACCCTAGCCTCAACTGTTAGGAAAAAAAGACCCCACCTGAATGCAAATTATCGGTCCCAGACACATTGTTGGAGAGGAGGTAATCGGCCCGCCACCTAGATTGAGTGGAATAATGCGGCCCTAGCCCTTTCTGTGTGAGAAAGGAGAAACAGCTTGAGTGGGTTGTCAGGAACCCAGAACATCCTGACAGAGGGTGGAGACCTTGGCCACCCATCAGCAGTGTGCATATCACAAGTTTCCCTGCCAAAGGCGGGAGACCGATGCCCCAGAGCTCATGCAAGTGGGACAACATGGACACTAGGCACTACTGGCAAAAGGATGGTGATTTGCCACCCGCTCCCTAGGTGCCAGACAGTGAGTGGCACTTGAGACTCCTGGCACTTGTTGCAGAGGGAGTGAACCCAGGACCCTGTTTGTTGTGCACAACGCCTCAAACCGGTGGCTTTCTTGGAAGACGAAGTATCCCGCCCATGAAAGCTATGGTTACAAGGGCCTCCTGATAGAAAAGTTTACCCAGGCCTTCAGCTTGCCCAGCAGCTCGCCAGGGACCCAAGACCCTCTTGGTTGAGGAATGGTCCACCATGCCTACCAGACATAAAAGGGAAAGAAGACCCTAGTTCATTTAGGGTGACCAAGTTGTCCCATTCCCCACCTAATGCAGAAGGGAAGGGAGACCTAAACCAGCCCCTATGAATGGATCAATGAGGCTCTGTGCCCCCGCAATAGCACAACACCTACAACCTCTTCTGGTACAAATAAACCTGGCCTAGGTCTCGCCACAGGAGAGGGGGACTCCAACTTCCCCTGACACATCAAATCCTCTGAACAATTGAGGTAAGAGCCAATAAAAGAAGGCCACTGAAGGGGCAACAGAGTGAGACACACAGGGAGCGAGAGAGACCCGCAGACAAAATGACAGAAGGAGACACAGGGAGAAGGAATGGGAGGGGGAGCATAGCATCCAAGACCCAGAGCTTGACAGCCATGGGATGGCCACTCACCCTGGGAAACACTCTGAGACAGTCACACCGAGGCTGTGTTGAGGTGGAATCTTACACATTGGAGTGTGGTCGTGCCGGGGACTGGTGTCCTGTGAGGAGACGGTGCCCTGTCGGTGGCAATCACGGTGGTGACTAAGTGCATGCCGCCAGGGTCCCAGCAGTGAGATGGTGCTCGGAGCCTCACCCAGATTTCCTCCTTGGGGCGACAAGTTGTAGTAGCAGGTACTCTCTGTGCGTGGGTCACTTGCCTCTGAGCTTTTCCCATAGAGGTCTTCTTTCCTGCAGTCAGAGGCCTCACACGACTCACAGGGGTGTTGGTGTTTTTCTCCATAGTTGAGTCTGCTGTTTTGGTCCGGCTCTTTTCCCCTGTGTGATGGGAGTCCTAGGTAGGATGGAGGATTACCGTGCATTGGGGGAGATTGCGAACGAGGGGCACAGCAGCAAAGACAGGGGCCTTCGTTAGGGTGGGTCATGTGATACATCCCTTGGTCCTTGGTCCAGCAACAGACAGCGTGGGTGACTCAATGCACACTTGCAGGGAGACAGACGGTTTTCCTTGAGTCCTTGGTCTGCGGTGCCAAGGACGTGCATTTCCCTGAGTGGAGAAAGCCGCCGTGAGGTGTATTGTGATCAGTAAGAATGGGGGATTGTGATCAGGAAACTAGGGGAATTGTGATCAGGAAGCCAGAGGAATTGTGATCAGGAAGCAAAGGGCATTGTGATCAGTAGGCAAGGGGTATTGTGATCAGGTACCGTGATGTGTAAGACGGGGCATTCTGATAAGCAAACAGGGGGCAATGTGATCAGGAAGAAAGGGGCAGTGGGATCAGCAAGCAGGGAGAATTTTAATCACTAATCAGGGGGTATTGTGATCACAAACAAGGGTCATTATGATCAAGAGCAAGGGGCATTGTGATCACAAAGTATGGGGCATTGTGATCACTAAGAATGGGGATTGTGATGAGCAAGCAAGGGGAATTGTAATCATGAAGCAAAGGGCATTGTAATCATTAGGCAAGGGGTATTGTGATCAGGTAACAAGGAGTAGTTTGATGTGTAAACAGGGGGCAATGTGAAAAAGAAAAAAGGGGCGTTTTGACCAGTTACCAGGGAGCATTGTATCACTAATTAGGTGGTATTATGATCAATAACAGCGGTCATTATGATTAAGAACAAAGGGCATTGTAATCACAGAGCAATGGGCATTGTGATCAGTAACAGGGAGCATTGTGATCACTAAGGATGGGGGATAGTGATCAGGAAGCAAGGGGAATGGTGATCAAGAAGCAAAGGGCCTTGTGATCAGTAGGCAAGGGGTATTGTGATCAGGTACCGTGATGTGAAAAGACGGGGAATTCTGATAAGCAAGCAGGGGGCAATGTGATCAGGAAGAAAGTGTAATTGTGATCACTCGCAGGGAGCATTTTATTCACTAATCAGGGGGTATTGTGATCAGAAACAGGGGTCATTATGATCGAGAAGAAGCGGCATTCTGACCAGTATACAAGGGGCATTGTGATCACAAAGCAGGGGTCATTGTGATCGCTAACTGGGGTATTGTGATCAGAAAAGATGGGGGATTGTGATCAGGAAGCAAGGGGAATTGTGATCAGGAAGCAAGAGGTATTGTGATCAGGAAGCAAAGGGCATTTGATCAGTAGGAAAGGGGTATTATGATCGGTGAACAAGGGGCAATGTGATCACAAAGCAGTGGGCATTGCGATCAGTAATGGGGGCATTGTGATCACTAAGGATGGGGGAATGTTATCAGGAAGCAAAGGGCATTGTTATCAGTATGCAAGAGGTATTGTTTACAGTGAAAAAGGGGTACTGTGATGTGTAAATAGGGGGTATTCTGATAAGTAAGCAGGGGCATTTTGATCAAGAAGAAAGGGGCATTGTGATCAGTAGTGGGGGTATGGTGATCAGGAAGAATGGGGAATTGTGATCAGGAAGCAAGGGGAATTGTGATCAGGACGCAAGAGTTATTGTGATCAGGAAGCAAAGGGCATTGTGAGCAGTAGGCAAGGGGTATTGTGATCAAAGAACAAGGGGTACTGTGATGTGTAAACAGGGGGCATTCTGATAAGTAAGCAGGGGCATTGTGATCAGGAGAAAAGGGGAATTTTAACCATTAAGCAGGGAGCATTGTAATTACTCTTCAGGGTTCATTGTGACCACAAACAAGGGTCATTATGATCAAGAGCAAGGGGCATTGTGATAACAAAGCAGGGGGCATTGTAATCAGTAAAGATGTGGAATTGTGATCAGGAAATAAGGGGATTTGTGATCAGGAAGCAAGGGGCATTGTGATCAGTAGGCAAGGGGTATTGTGATCAGTGAACAACGGGTATTGTGATGTGTAAACAGGGTGCATTCTGAAAAGTAAGCATGGGGCGTTGTGATCAGGAAGAAAGGGTCATTGTGATCAGTAAGCAGGGAGCATTGTAATCACTAATCAGGGGTATTGTGATCAGAAACAGGAGTCTTCATGATCAAGAGCAAGGGGCACTGTGATCACAATGCAGTGGGCATTGTGATCAGTAAAGATGGGAGATTGTGATCAGGAAGCAAGGGGAATTGTGATCAGGAAGCAAGAGGGATTGTGATCAGGAAGCAAAGGCATTGTGATTAGTAGCCAAGGGGTATTGTGATCAGTGAACAAGGGGTACTGTGATGTGTAAACAGGGGGCATTCTGAAAAGTAAGCAGTGGGCATTGTGATCAGGAAAAAAGGGGCATTGTGATCAGTAACTGGGTTATTGTGATCAATAAGAATGTGGAGTTGTGATCAGGAAACAAAGGAGATTGTAATCAGTAGGCAAGGGGTATAGTGATAGGTGAACAAGGGGTACTGTGATGTGTAAACTGGGGGCATTCTGATAAGTAAGCAGGGGTCATTGTGATCAGGAAGAAAGGGGCATTGTGATCAGTATGCAGGGAGCATTGTAATCACTAATGAGGGGGTATTGTGATCACAAACAAGGGTCATTATGATCAAGAGCAAGGGGCTTTGTGATCACAAAGCAGGGGGTATTGTGCTCAGTTAGGATGTGGAATTGTGATCAGGAAGTAGAGGAATTGTGATCAGGAAGCAAGAGGTATTGTGATCAGGAAGCAAAGGGCATTGTGATCAGTAGGCAAAGGGTTTTGTGATCGGTGAACAAGGGGTACTGTGACGTGTAAACAGGGGATATTCTGAAAACTAAGCAGGCAGCATTGTGATCAGTAAAAGGGGGCACTGTGATCAGGAACAAACTGGCATTTTGACCAGTAAGCCGGGAGCATTGTAATCACTAATCAGGGGGTATTGTGATCAGAAACAGGGGTCATTATGATCAAGTACAAGCGACATTGTGATCAGTAAAGACGGGACATTGTGATCACAATGCAGGGGCATTGTTATCATTAACGGGGGTACTGTGATCAGTAAGGATGGGGGATTGTGATCAGGAAATAAGGGGAATTGTGATCAGGAAGCAAGAGGCATTGTGATCAGGAACCAAAGGGCATTGTGAGCAGTAAGCACGGAATATTGTAATCACTAAACATGAGGTATTGTGATCAGAAACAGGGGTCATTATGATCAAGAACAAGCGGCATTTTGATCAGTAAAGAAGGGGCATTGTGATCACAAAGCAGGGGGCATTGTGATCAGTAAAAGGGGGCAGTGTGATCCGGAAAAAAGGGGCATTTTGACCAGTAAGCAGGGAGCATTGTAATCACTAATCAGAGGGTATCGTGACCACAAACAAGGGTCATTATTATCAAGAGCAAGGGGCATTGCGATCAGGAAGAACGGGGGATTGTGATCAGGAACCCATGGAATTGTGATCAGGAAGCAAGATATATTGTGATCAGGAAGCAAAGGGCATTGTGATCATTAGGCAAGGGCTATCGTGATCAGTGAACCAGAGGTATGTGATGTGTAAACAGTGCGTATTCTGAAAATTAAACAGGGGGCACTGAGATCAGTATCGGGGGTATTGTGATCAGTAAGGATGGGGGATTGTGATCAGGACGCAAGGGCAATTGTGATCAGGAATCCACAGTTATTGTGATCAGGAAACAAAGGGCATTGTGATCAGTAGGCAAAGGGTATTTTGATCAGTGAACAACGCGTACTGTGATGTGTAAACAAGGCGCAATGAGATCAGGAAGAAAGGGCCATTGTGATCAGTAAGCAGGGAGCATTTTAATCACTCATCAGGGGGTATTGTTATCAGAAACAGTGGTCTTTATGATTAAGAACAAGGGGCATTGTGATCACAAAGCAGGGGGTATTGTGATCAGTAAAAGGGGGCAGTGTGATCCGGAACAAAGGGGCATTTTGACCAGTAAGCAGGGAGCATTGTAATCACTAATCAGAGGGTGTCGTGACCACAAACAAGGGTCATTATTATCAAGAGCAAGGGGCATTGCGATCAGGAAGAACGGGGGATTGTGATCAGGAACCCATGGAATTGTGATCAGGAAGCAAGATATATTGTGATCAGGAAGCAAAGGGCATTGTGATCATTAGGCAAGGGCTATCGTGATCAGTGAACCAGAGGTATGTGATGTGTAAACAGTGCGTATTCTGAAAATTAAACAGGGGGCACTGAGATCAGTATCGGGGGTATTGTGATCAGTAAGGATGGGGGATTGTGATCAGGACGCAAGGGCAATTGTGATCAGGAATCCACAGTTATTGTGATCAGGAAACAAAGGGCATTGTGATCAGTAGGCAAAGGGTATTTTGATCAGTGAACAACGCGTACTGTGATGTGTAAACAGGGCGCAATGAGATCAGGAAGAAAGGGCCATTGTGATCAGTAAGCAGGGAGCATTTTAATCACTCATCAGGGGGTATTGTTATCAGAAACAGTGGTCATTATGATTAAGAACAAGGGGCATTGTGATCACAAAGCAGGGGGTATTGTGATCAGTAACACGGGGCATTGTGATCACTAAAGATGGGGGATTGTGATCAGGAAGCAAGGGGAATTGTGATCAGGAAGCAAGAGGCATTGTGATCAGGAAGCAAAGGGCATTGTGAGAAGTAGGCAAGGGGTATTGTGATCAGTGAACAAGGGGTACTGTGATGTGTAACAGGGGGCATTCTGAAAAGTAAGCAGGGGGCATTGTGGTCAGTAAAAGGGGGCATTTTGATCAGGAAGAATGGGGCATTGTGATCAGTAAGCAGGGAGCATTCTAATCACTAATCAGGGGGTATTGTGATCAGAAACAAGGGGCATTATGTCAAGAACAAGGGGCATTGTGATAAAAAAACAAGGGGCATTGTGATCACAAAGCAGGGGTCACTGTGATCAGTAACGGGGTATTGTGATCAGTAAGAATGGGGGATTTTGATCAGGAAGTAAGGGGAATTGTGATCAGGAAGCAAGAGTCATTGTGATTAGGAAGCAAAGAGCATTGTGAGCAGTAGGCAAGGGGTATTGTGATAATTGATCAAGGGTACTGTGATGTGTAAACAGGGGGCATTCTGATAAGTAATCAGGGGCATTGTGATCAGGAAGAAAGCGGCATTGTGATCAGTAAGCACGGAATATTGTAATCACTATACAGGAGGTATTGTGATCAGAAACAGGGGTCATTATGATCAAGAACAAGCGGCAATGTGATCAGTAAAGAAGGGGTATTGTGATCACAAAGCAGGGGGCATTGTGATCAGGAAAAAAGGGGCATTTTGAGCAGAAAGCAGGGAGCATTGTAATCACTAATGAAGCGGTTTGTGATCACAACAAGTGTCATTATGATCAAGAGCAAGTGGCATTGTGATCACAAAGCAGGGGGCATTGTGATCAGTCAGGATGGGGAATTGTGAACAGGAAATAGCGGAATTGTGATCACGAAGCAAGAGGTATTTTGATCAGGAAGCAAAGGGCATTGCGATCAGTACGCAAGGGGTATTGTGATCAATGAAGAACGCGTACTGCATGTGTAAACAGGGGGCAATGTGATCAGGAAGAAAGGGACATTGTAAGTAGTAAGCAGGGAGCATTGTAATCATTCATCAGGGGGTATTGTGATCAGAAACAGGGTTCATTATGATCAAGAACAAGCGGCATTGTGATCAGTAAAGAAGGGTCATTGTGATCACAAACAGGGGCATTGTGATCAGTAACAGGGGTATTGTGATCAGGAAGCAAGGGTAATTGTGATCAGGAAGCAATAGTTATTGTTTTCAGGAAGCAAAGTGCATTGTGATCAGTAGGCAAGGGGAATTTTGATCAGTAAGCTGAGGTAATGTGATCAGGAAGCTAAGGGCATTGTGATCACTTGGGAAGGGATATTGTGATCAGTCAACAAGGGGTACTGTGATGTGTAAACGGGGGGCATTCTGAAAAGTCACCAGGCGCATTGTGATCAGAAAGAAAGGGGCATTTTGACCAGTTACCAGGGAGCATTGTAATCACTAATTAGGTGGTATTTTGATCACAAACAGAGGTCATTATGATTAAGAACAAGGGGCATTGTAATCACAAAGCAAGGGGCATTGTGATCAGTAACAGTGGGTGTTGTGAACAGTAAGGATGAGGGATTGTGATCAGGAAGTAAGGGGAATTGAGATCAGGAAGCAAGAGGTATTGTGCTCAGGAGCAAAAGGCATTGTGTTCAGTAGGCAAGGGGTATTGTGATGTGTAAACAGGGGACATTCTGAAAAGTAAGCAGGTTTCATTGTGATCATTAACAGGGGGAATTTTGATCAGGAATAAAGGGGCATTTTGACCAGTAAGCAGGGAGCATTGTAATCACTAATTGGGTGGTATTGTGATCACAAACATGGGCCATTATGATTCAGAACAAGGGGCACTGTGATCACAAAGCAGGGGGCATTGTCATCAGTAACAGGGGGCATTGTGATCACTAAGGATGGGGGATTGTGATCAGGAAGCAAGGGGAATTTTGATCAGGAAGCAAAGGGCATTGTGACCAGTAGGCAAGGCGTATTGCGATCAGGGAACAAGGGGTAACGTGATGTGTAAAGATGGGGCATTCTGATGAGCATGCAGGGGGCAAAGTGATCAGGAAGAAAGGTGAATTGTGATCAGGAAGCAAGGGGAATTTTGATCAGGAAGCAAGAGTTATCGTGGTCAGGATGCAAAGGGCATTGTGAGCAGTAGGCAAGGGGTATTGTGATCAGAGAACAAGGGGTACTGTGATGTGTAAACAGGGGGCATTCTGAAAAGTAAGCAGGGGCATTGTGATCAGGAGAAAAGGGGAATTTTGACCATTAAGCAGGGAGCATTGTAATTACTATTCAGGGTGCATTGTGACTACAAACAAGGGTCATTATGATCAAGAGCAAGGGGCATTGTGATCACAAAGCAGGGGGCATTGTGATCAGTAATGATGGGGAATTGTGATCAGGAAGTAAGGGGATTTGTGATCAGGAAGCAAGAGGGATAGTGATCAGGAAGCAAGGGGCATTGTGATCAGTAGGCAAGGGGTATTGTGATCAGTGAACAACGGGTACTGTGATGTGTAAACAGGGTGCATTCTGAAAAGTAAGCAGGGGGTGTTGTGATCAGGAAGATAGGGTCATTGTGATCAGTAAGCAGGGAGCAATGTAATCACCAATCAGGGGTATTGTGATCAGAAACAGGGGTCTTCATGATCAAGAGCAAGGGGCACTGTGATCACAATGCAGAGGGAATTGTGATCAGTAAAGATGGGAGATTGTGATCAGGAAGCAAGGGGAATTGTGATCAGGAAGCAAGAGGGATTGTGATCAGGAAGAAAAGGCATTGTGACCAGTAGGCAAGGGGCATTGTGATCAGTGAACAAGGGTTAATGTGATGTGTAAACAGGGGGCATTCTGAAAAGTAAGCTGTGGGCATTGTGATCAGGAAAAAAGGGGCATTGTGATCAGTAACTGGGTTACTGTGCTCAATAAGAATGTGGAGTTGTGATCAGGAAACAAAGGACATTGTGATCAGTAGGCAAGGGGTATAGTGATAGGTGAACAAGGGGTACTGTGATGTGTAAACTGGGGGCATTCTGATAAGTAAGCAGGGGTCATTGTGATCAGGAAGAAAGGGGCATTGTGATCACAAAGCAGGGGGCATTGTGTTCAGTAAAAGGGGGCATTTTTATCCAGAACAAAGGGGCATTTTGACCAGTAAGCAGCGAGCATTGTAACCACTAATCAGGGGGTATTGTGATCAGAAACAGGGGTCATTATGATCAAGAACAAGTAGCATTGTGATCAGTAAAGAACGGGCATTGTGATCACAAAGCAGGCACTTTGTGATCATTAACGGGGGTATTGTGATCAGGAAGGAAGGGGAATTGTGATCAGAAAGCCAGAGGTATTGTGATCAGGAATCAATGGGCATTGTGATCAGTTGGCAAGGGGTATTGTGATCAGTGAACAAGGGGTACTGTGATGTGTAAACAGGGGGCATCCTGAAAAGTAAGCAGTGGGCATTGTGATCAGTAAAAGGGGGCATTGTGATCAGGAACAAAGGGGCATTTTGACCAGTAAGCAGGGAGCATTATAATCACTAATTTGGGGGGATTGTGATCAAAAACAGGGGTCATTATGATTAAGAACAAGGGGCATTGTGATCACAAAGCAGGGGCATTGTGATCAGAAACAGGGGTCATTATGATCAAGTACAAGCGACATTGTGATCAGTAAAGACGGGGCATTGTGATCACAATGCAGGGACATTGTTATCATTAACGGGGGTATTGTGATCAGTAAGGATGGGGGATTGTGATCAGGAAATAAGGGGAATTGTGATCAGGAAGCAAGAGGCATTGTGATCAGGAACCAAAGGGCATTGTGAGCAGTAAGCACGGAATATTGTAATCACTAAACATGAGGTATTGTGATCAGAAACAGGGGTCATTATGATCAAGAACAAGCGGCATTGTGATCAGTAAAGAAGGGGCATTGTGATCACAAAGCAGGGGGCATTGTGATCAGTAAAAGGGGGCAGTGTGATCCAGAACAAAGGGGCATTTTGACCAGTAAGCAGGGAGCATTGTAATCACTAATCAGAGGGTATCGTGACCACAAACAAGGGTCATTATTATCAAGAGCAAGGGGCATTGCGATCAGGAAGAATGGGGCATTGTGATCAGGAACCCAGGGAATTGTGATCAGGAAGCAAGATATATTGTGATCAGGAAGCAAAGGGCATTGTGATCATTACCAAGGGCTATCATGATCAGTTTACAAGAGGTATGTGATGTGTAAACAGGGCGTATTCTGAAAATTAAGCAGGGGGCACTGAGATCAGTATCGGGGGTATTGTGATCAGTAAGGATGGGGGATTGTGATCAGGTGGCAAGGGCAATTGTGATGAGGAAGCCACCGTTATTGTGATCAGGAAACAAAGGGCATTGTGATCAGTAGGCAAGGGGTATTTTGATCAGTGAACAATGCGTACTGTGATGTGTAAACAGGGGGCAATGTGATCAGGAAGAAAGGGCCATTGTGATCAGTAAGCAGGGAGCATTTTAATCACTCATCAGGGGGTATTGTTATCAGAAACAGTGGTCTTTATGATTAAGAACAAGGGGCATTGTGATCACAAAGCAGGGGGTATTGTGATCAGTAACACGGGGCATTGTGATCACTAAAGATGGGGGATTGTGATCAGGAAGCAAGGGGAATTGTGATCAGGAAGCAAGAGGCATTGTGATCAGGAAGCAAAGGGCATTGTGAGAAGTAGGCAAGGGGTATTGTGATCAGCGAACAAGAAGTACTGTGATGTGTAACAGGGGGCATTTTGAAAAGTATGCAGGGGGCATTGTGGACAGTAAAAGGGGGCATTTTGATCAGGAAGAATGGGGCATTGTGATCAGTAATCAGGGAGCATTCTAGTCACAAATCAGGGGGTATTGTGATCAGAAACAAGGGGCATTATGGTCAAGAACAAGGGGCATTGTGATAAAAAAACAAGGGGCATTGTGATCACAATGCAGGGGGCATTGGGATCAGTAACGGGGTATTGTGATCAGTAAGAATGGGGGATTTTGATCAGGAAGTAAGGGGAATTGTGATCAGGAAGCAAAGAGCATTGTGAGCAGTAGACAAGGGGTATTGTGATAATTGATCAAGGGTACTGTGATGTGTAAACAGGGGGCATTCTGATAAGTAAGCAAGGGCATTGTGATCAGGAAGAAAGCGGCATTGTGATCAGTAAGCACGGAATATTGTAATCACTATACAGGAGGTATTGTGATCAGAAACAGGGGTCATTATGATCAAGAACAAGCGGCAATGTGATCAGTAAAGAAGGGGTATTGTGATCACAAAGCAGGGGGCATTGTGATCAGGAAAAAAGGGGCATTTTGAGCAGAAATAAGGGAGCATTGTAATCACTAATGAAGGGGTTTGTGATCACAACAAGTGTCATTATGATCAAGAGCAAGTGGCATTGTGATCACAAAGCAGGGGGCATTGTGATCAGTAAGGATGGGGAATTGTGAACAGGAAATAGCGGAATTGTGATCACGAAGCAAGAGGTATTGTGATCAGGAAGCAAAGGGCATTGTGATCAGTACGCAAGGGGTATTGTGATCAGTGAAGAACGCGTACTGCATGTGTAAACAGGGGACAATGTGATCAGGAAGAAAGGGACATTGTGAGTAGTAAGCAGGGAGCATTGTAATCATTCATCAGGGGGTATTGTGATCAGAAACAGGGTTCATTATGATCAAGAACAAGCGGCATTGTGATCAGTAAAGAAGGGTCATTGTGATCACAAAGCAGGGGCATTGTGATCAGTAACAGGGGTATTGTGATCAGGAAGCAAGGGGAATTGTGATCAGGAAGCAATAGTTATTGTTTTCAGGAAGCAAAGGGCATTGTGATCAGTAGGCACGGAATATTGTAATCACTAAACATGAGGTATTGTGATCAGAAACAGGGGTCATTATGATCAAGAACAAGCGGCATTGTGATCAGTAAAGAAGGGGAATTGTGATCACAAAGGAGGGGGCATTGTGATCAGTAAAAGGGGGCAGTGTGATCCGGAACAAAGGGGCATTTTGACCAGTAAGCAGGGAGCATTGTAATCACTAATCAGAGGGTGTCGTGACCACAAACAAGGGTCATTATTATCAAGAGCAAGGGGCATTGCGATCAGGAAGAACGGGGGATTGTGATCAGGAACCCATGGAATTGTGATCAGGAAGCAAGATATATTGTGATCAGGAAGCAAAGGGCATTGTGATCATTAGGCAAGGGCTATCGTGATCAGTGAACAAGAGGTATGTGATGTGGAAACAGGGCGTATTCTGAAAATTAAACAGGGGGCACTGAGATCAGTATCGGGGGTATTGTGATCAGTAAGGATTGGGGATTGTGATCAGGACGCAAGGGCAATTGTGATCAGGAAGCCACAGTTATTGTGATCAGGAAACAAAGGGCATTGTGATCAGTAGGCAAAGGGTATTTTGATCAGTGAACAACTCGTATTGTGAAGTGTAAACAGGGGGCAATGAGATCAGGAAGAAAGGGCCATTGTGATCAGTAAGCAGGGAGCATTTTAATCACTCATCAGGGGGTATTGTTATCAGAAACAGTGGTCATTATGATTAAGAACAAGGGGCATTGTGATCACAAAGCAGGGGGTATTGTGATCAGTAACATGGGGCATTGTGATCACTAAAGATGGGGGATTGTGATCAGGAAGCAAGGGGAATTGTGATCAGGAAGCAAGAGGCATTGTGATCAGGAAGCAAAGGGCATTGTGAGAAGTAGGCAAGGGGTATTGTGATCAGTGAACAAGGGGTACTGTGATGTGTAACAGGGGGCATTCTGAAAAGTAAGCAGGGGGCATTGTGGTCAGTAAAAGGGGGCATTTTGATCAGGAAGAATGGGGCATTGTGATCAGTAAGCAGGGAGCATTCTAATCACTAATCAGGGGGTATTGTGATCAGAAACAAGGGGCATTATGTCAAGAACAAGGGGCATTGTGATCAAAAAACAAGGGGCATTGTGATCACAAAGCAGGGGTCACTGTGATCAGTAACGGGGTATT
The DNA here is from genome assembly GCA_031876335.1 of Hipposideros larvatus. Classification (NCBI taxonomy): domain Eukaryota; kingdom Metazoa; phylum Chordata; class Mammalia; order Chiroptera; family Hipposideridae; genus Hipposideros; species Hipposideros larvatus. The sequence goes on from JAVKSA010000053.1 coordinate 253,541, forward strand.
GTGATCAGTAAGAATGGGGGATTTTGATCAGGAAGTAAGGGGAATTGTGATTAGGAAGCAAGAGTCATTGTGATTAGGAAGCAAAGAGCATTGTGAGCAGTAGGCAAGGGGTATTGTGATAATTGATCAAGGGTACTGTGATGTGTAAACAGGGGGCATTCTGATAAGTAATCAGGGGCATTGTGATCAGGAAGAAAGCGGCATTGTGATCAGTAAGCACGGAATATTGTAATCACTATACAGGAGGTATTGTGATCAGAAACAGGGGTCATTATGATCAAGAACAAGCGGCAATGTGATCAGTAAAGAAGGGGTATTGTGATCACAAAGCAGGGGGCATTGTGATCAGGAAAAAAGGGGCATTTTGAGCAGAAAGCAGGGAGCATTGTAATCACTAATGAAGGGGTTTGTGATCACAACAAGTGTCATTATGATCAAGAGCAAGTGGCATTGTGATCACAAAGCAGGGGGCATTGTGATCAGTAAGGATGGGGAATTGTGAACAGGAAATAGCGGAATTGTGATCACGAAGCAAGAGGTATTGTGATCAGGAAGTAAAGGGCATTGTGATCAATACGCAAGGGTATTGTGATCAACGAAGAACGCGTACTGCATGTGTAAACAGGGGGCAATGTGATCAGGAAGAAAGGGACATTGTAAGTAGTAAGCAGGGAGCATTGTAATCATTCATCAGGGGGTATTGTGATCAGAAACAGGGTTCATTATGATCAAGAACAAGCGGCATTGTGATCAGTAAAGAAGAGTCATTGTGATCACAAAGCAGGGGCATTGTGATCAGTAACAGGGGTATTGTGATCAGGAAGCAAGGGTAATTGTGATCAGGAAGCAATAGTTATTGTTTTCAGGAAGCAAAGGGCATTGTGATCAGTAGGCAAGGGGAATTTTGATCAGTAAGCTGAGGTAATGTGATCAGGAAGCTAAGGGCATTGTGATCACTTGGGAAGGGATATTGTGATCAGTCAACAAGGGGTACTGTGATGTGTAAACGGGGGGCATTCTGAAAAGTCACCAGGCGCATTGTGATCAGAAAGAAAGGGGCATTTTGACCAGTTACCAGGGAGCATTGTAATCACTAATTAGGTGGTATTTTGATCACAAACAGAGGTCATTATGATTAAGAACAAGGGGCATTGTAATCACAAAGCAAGGGGCATTGTGATCAGTAACAGTGGGTGTTGTGAACAGTAAGGATGAGGGATTGTGATCAGGAAGTAAGGGGAATTGAGATCAGGAAGCAAGAAGTATTGTGCTCAGGAGCAAAAGGCATTGTGTTCAGTAGGCAAGGGGTATTGTGATGTGTAAACAGGGGACATTCTGAAAAGTAAGCAGGTTTCATTGTGATCATTAACAGGGGGAATTTTGATCAGGAATAAAGGGGCATTTTGACCAGTAAGCAGGGAGCATTGTAATCACTAATTGGGTGGTATTGTGATCACAAACATGGGCCATTATGATTCAGAACAAGGGGCATTGTGATCACAAAGCAGGGGGCATTGTCATCAGTAACAGGGGGCATTGTGATCACTAAGGATGGGGGATTGTGATCAGGAAGCAAGGGGAATTTTGATCAGGAAGCAAAGGGCATTGTGACCAGTAGGCAAGGCGTATTGCGATCAGGGAACAAGGGGTAACGTGATGTGTAAAGATGGGGCATTCTGATAAGCATGTAGGGGGCAATGTGATCAGGAAGAAAGGTGAATTGTGATCAGGAAGCAAGGGGAATTTTGATCAGGAAGCAAGAGTTATCGTGATCAGGAAGCAAAGGGCATTGTGAGCAGTAGGCAAGGGGTATTGTGATCAGAGAACAAGGGGTACTGTGATGTGTAAACAGGGGGCATTCTGATAAGTAAGCAGGGGCATTGTGATCAGGAGAAAAGGGGAATTTTGACCATTAAGCAGGGAGCATTGTAATTACTATTCAGGGTGCATTGTGACTACAAACAAGGGTCATTATGATCAAGAGCAAGGGGCATTGTGATCACAAACCAGGGGGCATTGTGATCAGTAATGATGGGGAATTGTGATCAGGAAGTAAGGGGATTTGTGATCAGGAAGCAAGAGGGATTGTGATCAGGAAGCAAGGGGCATTGTGATCAGTAGGCAAGGGGTATTGTGATCAGTGAACAACGGGTACTGTGATGTGTAAACAGGGTGCATTCTGAAAAGTAAGCAGGGGGTGTTGTGATCAGGAAGATAGGGTCATTGTGATCAGTAAGCAGGGAGCAATGTAATCACCAATCAGGGGTATTGTGATCAGAAACAGGGGTCTTCATGATCAAGAGCAAGGGGCACTGTGATCACAATGCAGAGGGAATTGTGATCAGTAAAGATGGGAGATTGTGATCAGGAAGCAAGGGGAATTGTGATCAGGAAGCAAGAGGGATTGTGATCAGGAAGAAAAGGCATTGTGACCAGTAGGCAAGGGGCATTGTGATCAGTGAACAAGGGGTAATGTGATGTGTAAACAGGGGGCATTCTGAAAAGTAAGCAGTGGGCATTGTGATCAGGAAAAAAGGGGCATTGTGATCAGTAACTGGGTTATTGTGATCAATAAGAATGTGGAGTTGTGATCAGGAAACAAAGGACATTGTGATCAGTAGGCAAGGGGTATAGTGATAGGTGAACAAGGGGTACTGTGATGTGTAAACTGGGGGCATTCTGATAAGTAAGCAGGGGTCATTGTGATCAGGAAGAAAGGGGCATTGTGATCACAAAGCAGGGGGCATTGTGTTCAGTAAAAGGGGGCATTTTTATCCAGAACAAAGGGGCATTTTGACCAGTAAGCAGCGAGCATTGTAACCACTAATCAGGGGGCAGTGTGATCAGTAAAGATGGGGAAATGTGATCAGGAAGTAAGGGGATTTGTGATCAGGAAGCAAGAGGGATTGTGATCAGGAAGCAAGGGGCATTGTGATCAGTAGGCAAGGGGTATTGTGATCAGTGAACAACGGGTACTGTGATGTGTAAACAGGGTGCATTCTGAAAAGTAAGCAGGGGGCGTTGTGATCAGGAAGAAAGGGTCATTGTGATCAGTAAGCAGGGAGCATTGTAGTCACTAATCAGGGGTATTGTGATCAGAAACAGGGGTCTTCATGATCAAGAGCAAGGGGCACTGTGATCACAATGCAGTGGGCATTGTGATCAGTAAAGATGGGCGATTGTGATCAGGAAGCAAGGGGAATTGTGATCAGGAAGCAAGAGGGATTGTGATCAGGAAGAAAAGGCATTGTGATCAGTAGGCAAGGGGTATTGTGATCAGTGAACAAGGGGTACTGTGATGTGTAAACAGGGGGCATTCTGAAAAGTAAGCAGTGGGCATTGTGATCAGGAAAAAAGGGGCATTGTGATCAGTAACTGGGTTATTGTGATCAATAAGAATGTGGAGTTGTGATCAGGAAACAAAGGACATTGTGATCAGTAGGCAAGGGGTATAGTGATAGGTGAACAAGGGGTACTGTGATGTGTAAACTGGGGGCATTCTGATAAGTAAGCAGGGGTCATTGTGATCAGGAAGAAAGGGGCATTGTGATCACAAAGCAGGGGGCATTGTGTTCAGTAAAAGGGGGCATTTTTATCCAGAACAAAGGGGCATTTTGACCAGTAAGCAGCGAGCATTGTAACCACTAATCAGGGGGTATTGTGATCAGAAACAGGGGTCATTATGATCAAGAACAAGTAGCATTGTGATCAGTAAAGAACGGGCATTGTGATCACAAAGCAGGCACTTTGTGATCATTAACGGGGGTATTGTGATCAGGAAGGAAGGGGAATTGTGATCAGAAAGCCAGAGGTATTGTGATCAGGAATCAATGGGCATTGTGATCAGTTGGCAAGGGGTATTGTGATCAGTGAACAAGGGGTACTGTGATGTGTAAACAGGGGGCATTCTGAAAAGTAAGCAGTGGGCATTGTGATCAGTAAAAGGGGGCATTGTGATCAGGAACAAAGGGGCATTTTGACCAGTAAGCAGGGAGCATTATAATCACTAATTTGGGGGGATTGTGATCAAAAACAGGGGTCATTATGATTAAGAACAAGGGGCATTGTGATCACAAAGCAGGGGCATTGTGATCAGTAACAGGGGGCATAGTGATCCTTAAGGATGGGGTATTGTGATGAGGAAGCAAATGGCATTGGCATCAGTAGGCAAGGGGTATTGTGATCGGTGAATAAGGGGTACTGTGGTCTGTAAACAGGGGATATTCTATAAAGTATGCAGGATGCATAGTGATCAGAAAAGGTGGCAATGTGATCAGGAACAAATGGGCATTTTGACCAGTAAGCAGGGAGCATTGTAATCACTAATCAGGGGGAATTGTGATCAGAAACAGGGGTCATTATGATCAAGTACAAGCGACATTGTGATCAGTAAAGACGGGGCATTGTGATCACAATGCAGGGACATTGTTATCATTAACGGGGGTATTGTGATCAGTAAGGATGGGGGATTGTGATCAGGAAATAAGGGGAATTGTGATCAGGAAGCAAGAGGCATTGTGATCAGGAACCAAAGGGCATTGTGAGCAGTAAGCACGGAATATTGTAATCACTAAACATGAGGTATTGTGATCAGAAACAGGGGTCATTATGATCAAGAACAAGCGGCATTGTGATCAGTAAAGAAGGGGCATTGTGATCACTAAGCAGGGGGCATTGTGATCAGTAAAAGGGGGCAGTGTGATCCGGAACAAAGGGGCATTTTGACCAGTAAGCAGGGAGCATTGTAATCACTAATCAGAGGGTATCGTGACCACAAACAAGGGTCATTATTATCAAGAGCAAGGGGCATTGCGATCAGGAAGAATGGGGCATTGTGATCAGGAACCCAGGGAATTGTGATCAGGAAGCAAGATATATTGTGTTAAGGAAGCAAAGGGCATTGTGATCATTACCAAGGGCTATCGTGATCAGTTTACAAGAGGTATGTGATGTGTAAACAGGGCGTATTCTGAAAATTAAGCAGGGGGCACTGAGATCAGTATCGGGGGTATTGTGATCAGTAAGGATGGGGGATTGTGATCAGGAGGCAAGGGCAATTGTGATGAGGAAGCCACAGTTATTGTGATCAGGAAACAAAGGGCATTGTGATCAGTAGGCAAGGGGTATTTTGATCAGTGAACAATGCGTACTGTGATGTGTAAACAGGGGACAATGTGATCAGGAAGAAAGGGCCATTGTGATCAGTAAGCAGGGAGCATTTTAATCACTCATCAGGGGGTATTGTTATCAGAAACAGTGGTCTTTATGATTAAGAACAAGGGGCATTGTGATCACAAAGCAGGGGGTATTGTGATCAGTAACACGGGGCATTGTGATCACTAAAGATGGGGGATTGTGATCAGGAAGCAAGGGGAATTGTGATCAGGAAGCAAGAGGCATTGTGATCAGGAAGCAAAGGGCATTGTGAGAAGTAGGCAAGGGGTATTGTGATCAGCGAACAAGAAGTACTGTGATGTGTAACAGGGGGCATTTTGAAAAGTATGCAGGGGGCATTGTGGACAGTAAAAGGGGGCATTTTGATCAGGAAGAATGGGGCATTGTGATCAGTAATCAGGGAGCATTCTAATCACAAATCAGGGGGTATTGTGATCAGAAACAAGGGGCATTATGGTCAAGAACAAGGGGCATTGTGATAAAAAAACAAGGGGCATTGTGATCACAATGCAGGGGGCATTGGGATCAGTAACGGGGTATTGTGATCAATAAGAATGGGGGATTTTGATCGGGAAGTAAGGGGAATTGTGATCAGGAAGCAAAGAGCATTGTGAGCAGTAGGCAAGGGGTATTGTGATAATTGATCAAGGGTACTGTGATGTGTAAACAGGGGGCATTCTGATAAGTAAGCAAGGGCATTGTGATCAGGAAGAAAGCGGCATTGTGATCAGTAAGCACGGAATATTGTAATCACTATACAGGAGGTATTGTGATCAGAAACAGGGGTCATTATGATCAAGAACAAGCGGCAATGTGATCAGTAAAGAAGGGGTATTGTGATCACAAAGCAGGGGGCATTGTGATCAGGAAAAAAAGGGGCATTTTGAGCAGAAATAAGGGAGCATTGTAATCACTAATGAAGGGGTTTGTGATCACAACAAGTGTCATTATGATCAAGAGCAAGTGGCATTGTGATCACAAAGCAGGGGGCATTGTGATCAGTAAGGATGGGGAATTGTGAACAGGAAATAGCGGAATTGTGATCACGAAGCAAGAGGTATTGTGATCAGGAAGCAAAGGGCATTGTGATCAGTACGCAAGGGGTATTGTGATCAATGAAGAACGCGTACTGCATGTGTAAACAGGGGACAATGTGATCAGGAAGAAAGGGACATTGTGAGTAGTAAGCAGGGAGCATTGTAATCATTCATCAGGGGGTATTGTGATCAGAAACAGGGTTCATTATGATCAAGAACAAGCGGCATTGTGATCAGTAAAGAAGGGTCATTGTGATCACAAAGCAGGGGCATTGTGATCAGTAACAGGGGTATTGTGATCAGGAAGCAAGGGGAATTGTGATCAGGAAGCAATAGTTATTGTTTTCAGGAAGCAAAGGGCATTGTGATCAGTAGGCACGGAATATTGTAATCACTAAACATGAGGTATTGTGATCAGAAACAGGGGTCATTATGATCAAGAACAACCGGCATTGTGATCAGTAAAGAAGGGGAATTGTGATCACAAAGCAGGGGGCATTGTGATCAGTAAAAGGGGGCAGTGTGATCCGGAACAAAGGGGCATTTTGACCAGTAAGCAGGGAGCATTGTAATCACTAATCAGAGGGTGTCGTGACCACAAACAAGGGTCATTATTATCAAGAGCAAGGGGCATTGCGATCAGGAAGAACGGGGGATTGTGATCAGGAACCCATGGAATTGTGATCAGGAAGCAAGATATATTGTGATCAGGAAGCAAAGGGCATTGTGATCATTAGGCAAGGGCTATCGTGATCAGTGAACAAGAGGTATGTGATGTGGAAACAGGGCGTATTCTGAAAATTAAACAGGGGGCACTGAGATCAGTATCGGGGGTATTGTGATCAGTAAGGATGGGGGATTGTGATCAGGACGCAAGTGCAATTGTGATCAGGAAGCCACAGTTATTGTGATCAGGAAACAAAGGGCATTGTGATCAGTAGGCAAAGGGTATTTTGATCAGTGAACAACTCGTATTGTGAAGTGTAAACAGGGGGCAATGAGATCAGGAAGAAAGGGCCATTGTGATCAGTAAGCAGGGAGCATTTTAATCACTCATCAGGGGGTATTGTTATCAGAAACAGTGGTCATTATGATTAAGAACAAGGGGCATTGTGATCACAAAGCAGGGGGTATTGTGATCAGTAACATGGGGCATTGTGATCACTAAAGATGGGGGATTGTGATCAGGAAGCAAGGGGAATTGTGATCAGGAAGCAAGAGGCATTGTGATCAGGAAGCAAAGGGCATTGTGAGAAGTAGGCAAGGGGTATTGTGATCAGTGAACAAGGGGTACTGTGATGTGTAACAGGGGGCATTCTGAAAAGTAAGCAGGGGGCATTGTGGTCAGTAAAAGGGGGCATTTTGATCAGGAAGAATGGGGCATTGTGATCAGTAAGCAGGGAGCATTCTAATCACTAATCAGGGGGTATTGTGATCAGAAACAAGGGGCATTATGTCAAGAACAAGGGGCATTGTGATCAAAAAACAAGGGGCATTGTGATCACAAAGCAGGGGTCACTGTGATCAGTAACGGGGTATTGTGATCAGTAAGAATGGGGGATTTTGATCAGGAAGTAAGGGGAATTGTGATTAGGAAGCAAGAGTCATTGTGATTAGGAAGCAAAGAGCATTGTGAGCAGTAGGCAAGGGGTATTGTGATAATTGATCAAGGGTACTGTGATGTGTAAACAGGGGGCATTCTGATAAGTAATCAGGGGCATTGTGATCAGGAAGAAAGCGGCATTGTGATCAGTAAGCACGGAATATTGTAATCACTATACAGGAGGTATTGTGATCAGAAACAGGGGTCATTATGATCAAGAACAAGCGGCAATGTGATCAGTAAAGAAGGGGTATTGTGATCACAAAGCAGGGGGCATTGTGATCAGGAAAAAAGGGGCATTTTGAGCAGAAAGCAGGGAGCATTGTAATCACTAATGAAGGGGTTTGTGATCACAACAAGTGTCATTATGATCAAGAGCAAGTGGCATTGTGATCACAAAGCAGGGGGCATTGTGATCAGTAAGGATGGGGAATTGTGAACAGGAAATAGCGGAATTGTGATCACGAAGCAAGAGGTATTGTGATCAGGAAGTAAAGGGCATTGTGATCAATACGCAAGGGTATTGTGATCAACGAAGAACGCGTACTGCATGTGTAAACAGGGGGCAATGTGATCAGGAAGAAAGGGACATTGTAAGTAGTAAGCAGGGAGCATTGTAATCATTCATCAGGGGGTATTGTGATCAGAAACAGGGTTCATTATGATCAAGAACAAGCGGCATTGTGATCAGTAAAGAAGAGTCATTGTGATCACAAAGCAGGGGCATTGTGATCAGTAACAGGGGTATTGTGATCAGGAAGCAAGGGTAATTGTGATCAGGAAGCAATAGTTATTGTTTTCAGGAAGCAAAGGGCATTGTGATCAGTAGGCAAGGGGAATTTTGATCAGTAAGCTGAGGTAATGTGATCAGGAAGCTAAGGGCATTGTGATCACTTGGGAAGGGATATTGTGATCAGTCAACAAGGGGTACTGTGATGTGTAAACGGGGGGCATTCTGAAAAGTCACCAGGCGCATTGTGATCAGAAAGAAAGGGGCATTTTGACCAGTTACCAGGGAGCATTGTAATCACTAATTAGGTGGTATTTTGATCACAAACAGAGGTCATTATGATTAAGAACAAGGGGCATTGTAATCACAAAGCAAGGGGCATTGTGATCAGTAACAGTGGGTGTTGTGAACAGTAAGGATGAGGGATTGTGATCAGGAAGTAAGGGGAATTGAGATCAGGAAGCAAGAAGTATTGTGCTCAGGAGCAAAAGGCATTGTGTTCAGTAGGCAAGGGGTATTGTGATGTGTAAACAGGGGACATTCTGAAAAGTAAGCAGGTTTCATTGTGATCATTAACAGGGGGAATTTTGATCAGGAATAAAGGGGCATTTTGACCAGTAAGCAGGGAGCATTGTAATCACTAATTGGGTGGTATTGTGATCACAAACATGGGCCATTATGATTCAGAACAAGGGGCATTGTGATCACAAAGCAGGGGGCATTGTCATCAGTAACAGGGGGCATTGTGATCACTAAGGATGGGGGATTGTGATCAGGAAGCAAGGGGAATTTTGATCAGGAAGCAAAGGGCATTGTGACCAGTAGGCAAGGCGTATTGCGATCAGGGAACAAGGGGTAACGTGATGTGTAAAGATGGGGCATTCTGATAAGCATGTAGGGGGCAATGTGATCAGGAAGAAAGGTGAATTGTGATCAGGAAGCAAGGGGAATTTTGATCAGGAAGCAAGAGTTATCGTGATCAGGAAGCAAAGGGCATTGTGAGCAGTAGGCAAGGGGTATTGTGATCAGAGAACAAGGGGTACTGTGATGTGTAAACAGGGGGCATTCTGATAAGTAAGCAGGGGCATTGTGATCAGGAGAAAAGGGGAATTTTGACCATTAAGCAGGGAGCATTGTAATTACTATTCAGGGTGCATTGTGACTACAAACAAGGGTCATTATGATCAAGAGCAAGGGGCATTGTGATCACAAACCAGGGGGCATTGTGATCAGTAATGATGGGGAATTGTGATCAGGAAGTAAGGGGATTTGTGATCAGGAAGCAAGAGGGATTGTGATCAGGAAGCAAGGGGCATTGTGATCAGTAGGCAAGGGGTATTGTGATCAGTGAACAACGGGTACTGTGATGTGTAAACAGGGTGCATTCTGAAAAGTAAGCAGGGGGTGTTGTGATCAGGAAGATAGGGTCATTGTGATCAGTAAGCAGGGAGCAATGTAATCACCAATCAGGGGTATTGTGATCAGAAACAGGGGTCTTCATGATCAAGAGCAAGGGGCACTGTGATCACAATGCAGAGGGAATTGTGATCAGTAAAGATGGGAGATTGTGATCAGGAAGCAAGGGGAATTGTGATCAGGAAGCAAGAGGGATTGTGATCAGGAAGAAAAGGCATTGTGACCAGTAGGCAAGGGGCATTGTGATCAGTGAACAAGGGGTAATGTGATGTGTAAACAGGGGGCATTCTGAAAAGTAAGCAGTGGGCATTGTGATCAGGAAAAAAGGGGCATTGTGATCAGTAACTGGGTTATTGTGATCAATAAGAATGTGGAGTTGTGATCAGGAAACAAAGGACATTGTGATCAGTAGGCAAGGGGTATAGTGATAGGTGAACAAGGGGTACTGTGATGTGTAAACTGGGGGCATTCTGATAAGTAAGCAGGGGTCATTGTGATCAGGAAGAAAGGGGCATTGTGATCACAAAGCAGGGGGCATTGTGTTCAGTAAAAGGGGGCATTTTTATCCAGAACAAAGGGGCATTTTGACCAGTAAGCAGCGAGCATTGTAACCACTAATCAGGGGGCAGTGTGATCAGTAAAGATGGGGAATTGTGATCAGGAAGTAAGGGGATTTGTGATCAGGAAGCAAGAGGGATTGTGATCAGGAAGCAAGGGGCATTGTGATCAGTAGGCAAGGGGTATTGTGATCAGTGAACAACGGGTACTGTGATGTGTAAACAGGGTGCATTCTGAAAAGTAAGCAGGGGGCGTTGTGATCAGGAAGAAAGGGTCATTGTGATCAGTAAGCAGGGAGCATTGTAGTCACTAATCAGGGGTATTGTGATCAGAAACAGGGGTCTTCATGATCAAGAGCAAGGGGCACTGTGATCACAATGCAGTGGGCATTGTGATCAGTAAAGATGGGCGATTGTGATCAGGAAGCAAGGGGAATTGTGATCAGGAAGCAAGAGGGATTGTGATCAGGAAGAAAAGGCATTGTGATCAGTAGGCAAGGGGTATTGTGATCAGTGAACAAGGGGTACTGTGATGTGTAAACAGGGGGCATTCTGAAAAGTAAGCAGTGGGCATTGTGATCAGGAAAAAAGGGGCATTGTGATCAGTAACTGGGTTATTGTGATCAATAAGAATGTGGAGTTGTGATCAGGAAACAAAGGACATTGTGATCAGTAGGCAAGGGGTATAGTGATAGGTGAACAAGGGGTACTGTGATGTGTAAACTGGGGGCATTCTGATAAGTAAGCAGGGGTCATTGTGATCAGGAAGAAAGGGGCATTGTGATCACAAAGCAGGGGGCATTGTGTTCAGTAAAAGGGGGCATTTTTATCCAGAACAAAGGGGCATTTTGACCAGTAAGCAGCGAGCATTGTAACCACTAATCAGGGGGTATTGTGATCAGAAACAGGGGTCATTATGATCAAGAACAAGTAGCATTGTGATCAGTAAAGAACGGGCATTGTGATCACAAAGCAGGCACTTTGTGATCATTAACGGGGGTATTGTGATCAGGAAGGAAGGGGAATTGTGATCAGAAAGCCAGAGGTATTGTGATCAGGAATCAATGGGCATTGTGATCAGTTGGCAAGGGGTATTGTGATCAGTGAACAAGGGGTACTGTGATGTGTAAACAGGGGGCATTCTGAAAAGTAAGCAGTGGGCATTGTGATCAGTAAAAGGGGGCATTGTGATCAGGAACAAAGGGGCATTTTGACCAGTAAGCAGGGAGCATTATAATCACTAATTTGGGGGGATTGTGATCAAAAACAGGGGTCATTATGATTAAGAACAAGGGGCATTGTGATCACAAAGCAGGGGCATTGTGATCAGTAACAGGGGGCATAGTGATCCTTAAGGATGGGGTATTGTGATGAGGAAGCAAATGGCATTGGCATCAGTAGGCAAGGGGTATTGTGATCGGTGAATAAGGGGTACTGTGGTCTGTAAACAGGGGATATTCTATAAAGTATGCAGGATGCATAGTGATCAGAAAAGGTGGCAATGTGATCAGGAACAAATGGGCATTTTGACCAGTAAGCAGGGAGCATTGTAATCACTAATCAGGGGGAATTGTGATCAGAAACAGGGGTCATTATGATCAAGTACAAGCGACATTGTGATCAGTAAAGACGGGGCATTGTGATCACAATGCAGGGACATTGTTATCATTAACGGGGGTATTGTGATCAGTAAGGATGGGGGATTGTGATCAGGAAATAAGGGGAATTGTGATCAGGAAGCAAGAGGCATTGTGATCAGGAACCAAAGGGCATTGTGAGCAGTAAGCACGGAATATTGTAATCACTAAACATGAGGTATTGTGATCAGAAACAGGGGTCATTATGATCAAGAACAAGCGGCATTGTGATCAGTAAAGAAGGGGCATTGTGATCACTAAGCAGGGGGCATTGTGATCAGTAAAAGGGGGCAGTGTGATCCAGAACAAAGGGGCATTTTGACCAGTAAGCAGGGAGCATTGTAATCACTAATCAGAGGGTATCGTGACCACAAACAAGGGTCATTATTATCAAGAGCAAGGGGCATTGCGATCAGGAAGAATGGGGCATTGTGATCAGGAACCCAGGGAATTGTGATCAGGAAGCAAGATATATTGTGTTCAGGAAGCAAAGGGCATTGTGATCATTACCAAGGGCTATCGTGATCAGTTTACAAGAGGTATGTGATGTGTAAACAGGGCGTATTCTGAAAATTAAGCAGGGGGCACTGAGATCAGTATCGGGGGTATTGTGATCAGTAAGGATGGGGGATTGTGATCAGGAGGCAAGGGCAATTGTGATGAGGAAGCCACAGTTATTGTGATCAGGAAACAAAGGGCATTGTGATCAGTAGGCAAGGGGTATTTTGATCAGTGAACAATGCGTACTGTGATGTGTAAACAGGGGGCAATGTGATCAGGAAGAAAGGGCCATTGTGATCAGTAAGCAGGGAGCATTTTAATCACTCATCAGGGGGTATTGTTATCAGAAACAGTGGTCTTTATGATTAAGAACAAGGGGCATTGTGATCACAAAGCAGGGGGTATTGTGATCAGTAACACGGGGCATTGTGATCACTAAAGATGGGGGATTGTGATCAGGAAGCAAGGGGAATTGTGATCAGGAAGCAAGAGGCATTGTGATCAGGAAGCAAAGGGCATTGTGAGAAGTAGGCAAGGGGTATTGTGATCAGCGAACAAGAAGTACTGTGATGTGTAACAGGGGGCATTTTGAAAAGTATGCAGGGGGCATTGTGGACAGTAAAAGGGGGCATTTTGATCAGGAAGAATGGGGCATTGTGATCAGTAATCAGGGAGCATTCTAATCACAAATCAGGGGGTATTGTGATCAGAAACAAGGGGCATTATGGTCAAGAACAAGGGGCATTGTGATAAAAAAACAAGGGGCATTGTGATCACAATGCAGGGGGCATTGGGATCAGTAACGGGGTATTGTGATCAGTAAGAATGGGGGATTTTGATCAGGAAGTAAGGGGACTTGTGATCAGGAAGCAAAGAGCATTGTGAGCAGTAGGCAAGGGGTATTGTGATAATTGATCAAGGGTACTGTGATGTGTAAACAGGGGGCATTCTGATAAGTAAGCAAGGGCATTGTGATCAGGAAGAAAGCGGCATTGTGATCAGTAAGCACGGAATATTGTAATCACTATACAGGAGGTATTGTGATCAGAAACAGGGGTCATTATGATCAAGAACAAGCGGCAATGTGATCAGTAAAGAAGGGGTATTGTGATCACAAAGCAGGGGGCATTGTGATCAGGAAAAAAGGGGCATTTTGAGCAGAAATAAGGGAGCATTGTAATCACTAATGAAGGGGTTTGTGATCACAACAAGTGTCATTATGATCAAGAGCAAGTGGCATTGTGATCACAAAGCAGGGGGCATTGTGATCAGTAAGGATGGGGAATTGTGAACAGGAAATAGCGGAATTGTGATCACGAAGCAAGAGGTATTGTGATCAGGAAGCAAAGGGCATTGTGATCAGTACGCAAGGGGTATTGTGATCAGTGAAGAACGCGTACTGCATGTGTAAACAGGGGACAATGTGATCAGGAAGAAAGGGACATTGTGAGTAGTAAGCAGGGAGCATTGTAATCATTCATCAGGGGGTATTGTGATCAGAAACAGGGTTCATTATGATCAAGAACAAGCGGCATTGTGATCAGTAAAGAAGGGTCATTGTGATCACAAAGCAGGGGCATTGTGATCAGTAACAGGGGTATTGTGATCAGGAAGCAAGGGGAATTGTGATCAGGAAGCAATAGTTATTGTTTTCAGGAAGCAAAGGGCATTGTGATCAGTAGGCACGGAATATTGTAATCACTAAACATGAGGTATTGTGATCAGAAACAGGGATCATTATGATCAAGAACAAGCGGCATTGTGATCAGTAAAGAAGGGGAATTGTGATCACAAAGCAGGGGGCATTGTGATCAGTAAAAGGGGGCAGTGTGATCCGGAACAAAGGGGCATTTTGACCAGTAAGCAGGGAGCATTGTAATCACTAATCAGAGGGTGTCGTGACCACAAACAAGGGTCATTATTATCAAGAGCAAGGGGCATTGCGATCAGGAAGAACGGGGGATTGTGATCAGGAACCCATGGAATTGTGATCAGGAAGCAAGATATATTGTGATCAGGAAGCAAAGGGCATTGTGATCATTAGGCAAGGGCTATCGTGATCAGTGAACAAGAGGTATGTGATGTGGAAACAGGGCGTATTCTGAAAATTAAACAGGGGGCACTGAGATCAGTATCGGGGGTATTGTGATCAGTAAGGATGGGGGATTGTGATCAGGACGCAAGGGCAATTGTGATCAGGAAGCCACAGTTATTGTGATCAGGAAACAAAGGGCATTGTGATCAGTAGGCAAAGGGTATTTTGATCAGTGAACAACACGTATTGTGAAGTGTAAACAGGGGGCAATGAGATCAGGAAGAAAGGGCCATTGTGATCAGTAAGCAGGGAGCATTTTAATCACTCATCAGGGGGTATTGTTATCAGAAACAGTGGTCATTATGATTAAGAACAAGGGGCATTGTGATCACAAAGCAGGGGGTATTGTGATCAGTAACATGGGGCATTGTGATCACTAAAGATGGGGGATTGTGATCAGGAAGCAAGGGGAATTGTGATCAGGAAGCAAGAGGCATTGTGATCAGGAAGCAAAGGGCATTGTGAGAAGTAGGCAAGGGGTATTGTGATCAGTGAACAAGGGGTACTGTGATGTGTAACAGGGGGCATTCTGAAAAGTAAGCAGGGGGCATTGTGGTCAGTAAAAGGGGGCATTTTGATCAGGAAGAATGGGGCATTGTGATCAGTAAGCAGGGAGCATTCTAATCACTAATCAGGGGGTATTGTGATCAGAAACAAGGGGCATTATGTCAAGAACAAGGGGCATTGTGATCAAAAAACAAGGGGCATTGTGATCACAAAGCAGGGGTCACTGTGATCAGTAACGGGGTATTGTGATCAGTAAAAATGGGGGATTTTGATCAGGAAGTAAGGGGAATTGTGATTAGGAAGCAAGAGTCATTGTGATTAGGAAGCAAAGAGCATTGTGAGCAGTAGGCAAGGGGTATTGTGATAATTGATCAAGGGTACTGTGATGTGTAAACTGGGGGCATTCTGATAAGTAAGCAGGGGTCATTGTGATCAGGAAGAAAGGGGCATTGTGATCACAAAGCAGGGGGCATTGTGTTCAGTAAAAGGGGGCATTTTTATCCAGAACAAAGGGGCATTTTGACCAGTAAGCAGCGAGCATTGTAACCACTAATCAGGGGGTATTGTGATCAGAAACAGGGGTCATTATGATCAAGAACAAGTAGCATTGTGATCAGTAAAGAACGGGCATTGTGATCACAAAGCAGGCACTTTGTGATCATTAACGGGGGTATTGTGATCAGGAAGGAAGGGGAATTGTGATCAGAAAGCCAGAGGTATTGTGATCAGGAATCAATGGGCATTGTGATCAGTTGGCAAGGGGTATTGTGATCAGTGAACAAGGGGTACTGTGATGTGTAAACAGGGGGCATTCTGAAAAGTAAGCAGTGGGCATTGTGATCAGTAAAAGGGGGCATTGTGATCAGGAACAAAGGGGCATTTTGACCAGTAAGCAGGGAGCATTATAATCACTAATTTGGGGGGATTGTGATCAAAAACAGGGGTCATTATGATTAAGAACAAGGGGCATTGTGATCACAAAGCAGGGGCATTGTGATCAGTAACAGGGGGCATAGTGATCCTTAAGGATGGGGTATTGTGATGAGGAAGCAAATGGCATTGGCATCAGTAGGCAAGGGGTATTGTGATCGGTGAATAAGGGGTACTGTGGTCTGTAAACAGGGGATATTCTATAAAGTATGCAGGATGCATAGTGATCAGAAAAGGTGGCAATGTGATCAGGAACAAATGGGCATTTTGACCAGTAAGCAGGGAGCATTGTAATCACTAATCAGGGGGAATTGTGATCAGAAACAGGGGTCATTATGATCAAGTACAAGCGACATTGTGATCAGTAAAGACGGGGCATTGTGATCACAATGCAGGGACATTGTTATCATTAACGGGGGTATTGTGATCAGTAAGGATGGGGGATTGTGATCAGGAAATAAGGGGAATTGTGATCAGGAAGCAAGAGGCATTGTGATCAGGAACCAAAGGGCATTGTGAGCAGTAAGCACGGAATATTGTAATCACTAAACATGAGGTATTGTGATCAGAAACAGGGGTCATTATGATCAAGAACAAGCGGCATTGTGATCAGTAAAGAAGGGGCATTGTGATCACTAAGCAGGGGGCATTGTGATCAGTAAAAGGGGGCAGTGTGATCCAGAACAAAGGGGCATTTTGACCAGTAAGCAGGGAGCATTGTAATCACTAATCAGAGGGTATCGTGACCACAAACAAGGGTCATTATTATCAAGAGCAAGGGGCATTGCGATCAGGAAGAATGGGGCATTGTGATCAGGAACCCAGGGAATTGTGATCAGGAAGCAAGATATATTGTGTTCAGGAAGCAAAGGGCATTGTGATCATTACCAAGGGCTATCGTGATCAGTTTACAAGAGGTATGTGATGTGTAAACAGGGCGTATTCTGAAAATTAAGCAGGGGGCACTGAGATCAGTATCGGGGGTATTGTGATCAGTAAGGATGGGGGATTGTGATCAGGAGGCAAGGGCAATTGTGATGAGGAAGCCACAGTTATTGTGATCAGGAAACAAAGGGCATTGTGATCAGTAGGCAAGGGGTATTTTGATCAGTGAACAATGCGTACTGTGATGTGTAAACAGGGGGCAATGTGATCAGGAAGAAAGGGCCATTGTGATCAGTAAGCAGGGAGCATTTTAATCACTCATCAGGGGGTATTGTTATCAGAAACAGTGGTCTTTATGATTAAGAACAAGGGGCATTGTGATCACAAAGCAGGGGGTATTGTGATCAGTAACACGGGGCATTGTGATCACTAAAGATGGGGGATTGTGATCAGGAAGCAAGGGGAATTGTGATCAGGAAGCAAGAGGCATTGTGATCAGGAAGCAAAGGGCATTGTGAGAAGTAGGCAAGGGGTATTGTGATCAGCGAACAAGAAGTACTGTGATGTGTAACAGGGGGCATTTTGAAAAGTATGCAGGGGGCATTGTGGACAGTAAAAGGGGGCATTTTGATCAGGAAGAATGGGGCATTGTGATCAGTAATCAGGGAGCATTCTAATCACAAATCAGGGGGTATTGTGATCAGAAACAAGGGGCATTATGGTCAAGAACAAGGGGCATTGTGATAAAAAAACAAGGGGCATTGTGATCACAATGCAGGGGGCATTGGGATCAGTAACGGGGTATTGTGATCAGTAAGAATGGGGGATTTTGATCAGGAAGTAAGGGGAATTGTGATCAGGAAGCAAAGAGCATTGTGAGCAGTAGGCAAGGGGTATTGTGATAATTGATCAAGGGTACTGTGATGTGTAAACAGGGGGCATTCTGATAAGTAAGCAAGGGCATTGTGATCAGGAAGAAAGCGGCATTGTGATCAGTAAGCACGGAATATTGTAATCACTATACAGGAGGTATTGTGATCAGAAACAGGGGTCATTATGATCAAGAACAAGCGGCAATGTGATCAGTAAAGAAGGGGTATTGTGATCACAAAGCAGGGGGCATTGTGATCAGGAAAAAAGGGGCATTTTGAGCAGAAATAAGGGAGCATTGTAATCACTAATGAAGGGGTTTGTGATCACAACAAGTGGCATTATGATCAAGAGCAAGTGGCATTGTGATCACAAAGCAGGGGGCATTGTGATCAGTAAGGATGGGGAATTGTGAACAGGAAATAGCGGAATTGTGATCACGAAGCAAGAGGTATTGTGATCAGGAAGCAAAGGGCATTGTGATCAGTACGCAAGGGGTATTGTGATCAGTGAAGAACGCGTACTGCATGTGTAAACAGGGGACAATGTGATCAGGAAGAAAGGGACATTGTGAGTAGTAAGCAGGGAGCATTGTAATCATTCATCAGGGGGTATTGTGATCAGAAACAGGGTTCATTATGATCAAGAACAAGCGGCATTGTGATCAGTAAAGAAGGGTCATTGTGATCACAAAGCAGGGGCATTGTGATCAGTAACAGGGGTATTGTGATCAGGAAGCAAGGGGAATTGTGATCAGGAAGCAATAGTTATTGTTTTCAGGAAGCAAAGGGCATTGTGATCAGTAGGCACGGAATATTGTAATCACTAAACATGAGGTATTGTGATCAGAAACAGGGATCATTATGATCAAGAACAAGCGGCATTGTGATCAGTAAAGAAGGGGAATTGTGATCACAAAGCAGGGGGCATTGTGATCAGTAAAAGGGGGCAGTGTGATCCGGAACAAAGGGGCATTTTGACCAGTAAGCAGGGAGCATTGTAATCACTAATCAGAGGGTGTCGTGACCACAAACAAGGGTCATTATTATCAAGAGCAAGGGGCATTGCGATCAGGAAGAACGGGGGATTGTGATCAGGAACCCATGGAATTGTGATCAGGAAGCAAGATATATTGTGATCAGGAAGCAAAGGGCATTGTGATCATTAGGCAAGGGCTATCGTGATCAGTGAACAAGAGGTATGTGATGTGGAAACAGGGCGTATTCTGAAAATTAAACAGGGGGCACTGAGATCAGTATCGGGGGTATTGTGATCAGTAAGGATGGGGGATTGTGATCAGGACGCAAGGGCAATTGTGATCAGGAAGCCACAGTTATTGTGATCAGGAAACAAAGGGCATTGTGATCAGTAGGCAAAGGGTATTTTGATCAGTGAACAACACGTATTGTGAAGTGTAAACAGGGGGCAATGAGATCAGGAAGAAAGGGCCATTGTGATCAGTAAGCAGGGAGCATTTTAATCACTCATCAGGGGGTATTGTTATCAGAAACAGTGGTCATTATGATTAAGAACAAGGGGCATTGTGATCACAAAGCAGGGGGTATTGTGATCAGTAACATGGGGCATTGTGATCACTAAAGATGGGGGATTGTGATCAGGAAGCAAGGGGAATTGTGATCAGGAAGCAAGAGGCATTGTGATCAGGAAGCAAAGGGCATTGTGAGAAGTAGGCAAGGGGTATTGTGATCAGTGAACAAGGGGTACTGTGATGTGTAACAGGGGGCATTCTGAAAAGTAAGCAGGGGGCATTGTGGTCAGTAAAAGGGGGCATTTTGATCAGGAAGAATGGGGCATTGTGATCAGTAAGCAGGGAGCATTCTAATCACTAATCAGGGGGTATTGTGATCAGAAACAAGGGGCATTATGTCAAGAACAAGGGGCATTGTGATCAAAAAACAAGGGGCATTGTGATCACAAAGCAGGGGTCACTGTGATCAGTAACGGGGTATTGTGATCAGTAAAAATGGGGGATTTTGATCAGGAAGTAAGGGGAATTGTGATTAGGAAGCAAGAGTCATTGTGATTAGGAAGCAAAGAGCATTGTGAGCAGTAGGCAAGGGGTATTGTGATAATTGATCAAGGGTACTGTGATGTGTAAACAGGGGGCATTCTGATAAGTAATCAGGGGCATTGTGATCAGGAAGAAAGTGGCATTGTGATCAGTAAGCACGGAAAATTGTAATCACTATGCAGGAGGTATTGTGATCAGAAACAGGGGTCATTATGATCAAGAACAAGCGGCAATGTGATCAGTAAAGAAGGGGTATTGTGATCACAAAGCAGGGGGCATTGTGATCAGGAAAAAAGGGGCATTTTGAGCAGAAAGCAGGGAGCATTGTAATCACTAATGAAGGGGTTTGTGATCACAACAAGTGTCATTATGATCAAGAGCAAGTGGCATTGTGATCACAAAGCAGGGGGCATTGTGATCAGTAAGGATGGGGAATTGTGAACAGGAAATAGCGGAATTGTGATCACGAAGCAAGAGGTATTGTGATCAGGAAGTAAAGGGCATTGTGATCAATACGCAAGGGTATTGTGATCAACGAAGAACGCGTACTGCATGTGTAAACAGGGGGCAATGTGATCAGGAAGAAAGGGACATTGTAAGTAGTAAGCAGGGAGCATTGTAATCATTCATCAGGGGGTATTGTGATCAGAAACAGGGTTCATTATGATCAAGAACAAGCGGCATTGTGATCAGTAAAGAAGAGTCATTGTGATCACAAAGCAGGGGCATTGTGATCAGTAACAGGGGTATTGTGATCAGGAAGCAATGGTAATTGTGATCAGGAAGCAATAGTTATTGTTTTCAGGAAGCAAAGGGCATTGTGATCAGTAGGCAAGGGGAATTTTGATCAGTAAGCTGAGGTAATGTGATCAGGAAGCTAAGGGCATTGTGATCACTTGGGAAGGGATATTGTGATCAGTCAACAAGGGGTACTGTGATGTGTAAACGGGGGGCATTCTGAAAAGTCACCAGGCGCATTGTGATCAGAAAGAAAGGGGCATTTTGACCAGTTACCAGGGAGCATTGTAATCACTAATTAGGTGGTATTTTGATCACAAACAGAGGTCATTATGATTAAGAACAAGGGGCATTGTAATCACAAAGCAAGGGGCATTGTGATCAGTAACAGTGGGTGTTGTGAACAGTAAGGATGAGGGATTGTGATCAGGAAGTAAGGGGAATTGAGATCAGGAAGCAAGAAGTATTGTGCTCAGGAGCAAAAGGCATTGTGTTCAGTAGGCAAGGGGTATTGTGATGTGTAAACAGGGGACATTCTGAAAAGTAAGCAGGTTTCATTGTGATCATTAACAGGGGGAATTTTGATCAGGAATAAAGGGGCATTTTGACCAGTAAGCAGGGAGCATTGTAATCACTAATTGGGTGGTATTGTGATCACAAACATGGGCCATTATGATTCAGAACAAGGGGCATTGTGATCACAAAGCAGGGGGCATTGTCATCAGTAACAGGGGGCATTGTGATCACTAAGGATGGGGGATTGTGATCAGGAAGCAAGGGGAATTTTGATCAGGAAGCAAAGGGCATTGTGACCAGTAGGCAAGGCGTATTGCGATCAGGGAACAAGGGGTAACGTGATGTGTAAAGATGGGGCATTCTGATAAGCATGTAGGGGGCAATGTGATCAGGAAGAAAGGTGAATTGTGATCAGGAAGCAAGGGGAATTTTGATCAGGAAGCAAGAGTTATCGTGATCAGGAAGCAAAGGGCATTGTGAGCAGTAGGCAAGGGGTATTGTGATCAGAGAACAAGGGGTACTGTGATGTGTAAACAGGGGGCATTCTGATAAGTAAGCAGGGGCATTGTGATCAGGAGAAAAGGGGAATTTTGACCATTAAGCAGGGAGCATTGTAATTACTATTCAGGGTGCATTGTGACTACAAACAAGGGTCATTATGATCAAGAGCAAGGGGCATTGTGATCACAAACCAGGGGGCATTGTGATCAGTAATGATGGGGAATTGTGATCAGGAAGTAAGGGGATTTGTGATCAGGAAGCAAGAGGGATTGTGATCAGGAAGCAAGGGGCATTGTGATCAGTAGGCAAGGGGTATTGTGATCAGTGAACAACGGGTACTGTGATGTGTAAACAGGGTGCATTCTGAAAAGTAAGCAGGGGGTGTTGTGATCAGGAAGATAGGGTCATTGTGATCAGTAAGCAGGGAGCAATGTAATCACCAATCAGGGGTATTGTGATCAGAAACAGGGGTCTTCATGATCAAGAGCAAGGGGCACTGTGATCACAATGCAGAGGGAATTGTGATCAGTAAAGATGGGAGATTGTGATCAGGAAGCAAGGGGAATTGTGATCAGGAAGCAAGAGGGATTGTGATCAGGAAGAAAAGGCATTGAGACCAGTAGGCAAGGGGCATTGTGATCAGTGAACAAGGGGTAATGTGATGTGTAAACAGGGGGCATTCTGAAAAGTAAGCAGTGGGCATTGTGATCAGGAAAAAAGGGGCATTGTGATCAGTAACTGGGTTATTGTGATCAATAAGAATGTGGAGTTGTGATCAGGAAACAAAGGACATTGTGATCAGTAGGCAAGGGGTATAGTGATAGGTGAACAAGGGGTACTGTGATGTGTAAACTGGGGGCATTCTGATAAGTAAGCAGGGGTCATTGTGATCAGGAAGAAAGGGGCATTGTGATCACAAAGCAGGGGGCATTGTGTTCAGTAAAAGGGGGCATTTTTATCCAGAACAAAGGGGCATTTTGACCAGTAAGCAGCGAGCATTGTAACCACTAATCAGGGGGCAGTGTGATCAGTAAAGATGGGGAATTGTGATCAGGAAGTAAGGGGATTTGTGATCAGGAAGCAAGAGGGATTGTGATCAGGAAGCAAGGGGCATTGTGATCAGTAGGCAAGGGGTATTGTGATCAGTGAACAACGGGTACTGTGATGTGTAAACAGGGTGCATTCTGAAAAGTAAGCAGGGGGCGTTGTGATCAGGAAGAAAGGGTCATTGTGATCAGTAAGCAGGGAGCATTGTAGTCACTAATCAGGGGTATTGTGATCAGAAACAGGGGTCTTCATGATCAAGAGCAAGGGGCACTGTGATCACAATGCAGTGGGCATTGTGATCAGTAAAGATGGGCGATTGTGATCAGGAAGCAAGGGGAATTGTGATCAGGAAGCAAGAGGGATTGTGATCAGGAAGAAAAGGCATTGTGATCAGTAGGCAAGGGGTATTGTGATCAGTGAACAAGGGGTACTGTGATGTGTAAACAGGGGGCATTCTGAAAAGTAAGCAGTGGGCATTGTGATCAGGAAAAAAGGGGCATTGTGATCAGTAACTGGGTTATTGTGATCAATAAGAATGTGGAGTTGTGATCAGGAAACAAAGGACATTGTGATCAGTAGGCAAGGGGTATAGTGATAGGTGAACAAGGGGTACTGTGATGTGTAAACTGGGGGCATTCTGATAAGTAAGCAGGGGTCATTGTGATCAGGAAGAAAGGGGCATTGTGATCACAAAGCAGGGGGCATTGTGTTCAGTAAAAGGGGGCATTTTTATCCAGAACAAAGGGGCATTTTGACCAGTAAGCAGCGAGCATTGTAACCACTAATCAGGGGGTATTGTGATCAGAAACAGGGGTCATTATGATCAAGAACAAGTAGCATTGTGATCAGTAAAGAACGGGCATTGTGATCACAAAGCAGGCACTTTGTGATCATTAACGGGGGTATTGTGATCAGGAAGGAAGGGGAATTGTGATCAGAAAGCCAGAGGTATTGTGATCAGGAATCAATGGGCATTGTGATCAGTTGGCAAGGGGTATTGTGATCAGTGAACAAGGGGTACTGTGATGTGTAAACAGGGGGCATTCTGAAAAGTAAACAGTGGGCATTGTGATCAGTAAAAGGGGGCATTGTGATCAGGAACAAAGGGGCATTTTGACCAGTAAGCAGGGAGCATTATAATCACTAATTTGGGGGGATTGTGATCAAAAACAGGGGTCATTATGATTAAGAACAAGGGGCATTGTGATCACAAAGCAGGGGCATTGTGATCAGTAACAGGGGGCATAGTGATCCTTAAGGATGGGGTATTGTGATGAGGAAGCAAAGGGCATTGGCATCAGTAGGCAAGGGGTATTGTGATCGGTGAATAAGGGGTACTGTGGTCTGTAAACAGGGGATATTCTATAAAGTATGCAGGATGCATAGTGATCAGAAAAGGTGGCAATGTGATCAGGAACAAATGGGCATTTTGACCAGTAAGCAGGGAGCATTGTAATCACTAATCAGGGGGAATTGTGATCAGAAACAGGGGTCATTATGATCAAGTACAAGCGACATTGTGATCAGTAAAGACGGGGCATTGTGATCACAATGCAGGGACATTGTTATCATTAACGGGGGTATTGTGATCAGTAAGGATGGGGGATTGTGATCAGGAAATAAGGGGAATTGTGATCAGGAAGCAAGAGGCATTGTGATCAGGAACCAAAGGGCATTGTGAGCAGTAAGCACGGAATATTGTAATCACTAAACATGAGGTATTGTGATCAGAAACAGGGGTCATTATGATCAAGAACAAGCGGCATTGTGATCAGTAAAGAAGGGGCATTGTGATCACTAAGCAGGGGGCATTGTGATCAGTAAAAGGGGGCAGTGTGATCCAGAACAAAGGGGCATTTTGACCAGTAAGCAGGGAGCATTGTAATCACTAATCAGAGGGTATCGTGACCACAAACAAGGGTCATTATTATCAAGAGCAAGGGGCATTGCGATCAGGAAGAATGGGGCATTGTGATCAGGAACCCAGGGAATTGTGATCAGGAAGCAAGATATATTGTGTTCAGGAAGCAAAGGGCATTGTGATCATTACCAAGGGCTATCGTGATCAGTTTACAAGAGGTATGTGATGTGTAAACAGGGCGTATTCTGAAAATTAAGCAGGGGGCACTGAGATCAGTATCGGGGGTATTGTGATCAGTAAGGATGGGGGATTGTGATCAGGAGGCAAGGGCAATTGTGATGAGGAAGCCACAGTTATTGTGATCAGGAAACAAAGGGCATTGTGATCAGTAGGCAAGGGGTATTTTGATCAGTGAACAATGCGTACTGTGATGTGTAAACAGGGGGCAATGTGATCAGGAAGAAAGGGCCATTGTGATCAGTAAGCAGGGAGCATTTTAATCACTCATCAGGGGGTATTGTTATCAGAAACAGTGGTCTTTATGATTAAGAACAAGGGGCATTGTGATCACAAAGCAGGGGGTATTGTGATCAGTAACACGGGGCATTGTGATCACTAAAGATGGGGGATTGTGATCAGGAAGCAAGGGGAATTGTGATCAGGAAGCAAGAGGCATTGTGATCAGGAAGCAAAGGGCATTGTGAGAAGTAGGCAAGGGGTATTGTGATCAGCGAACAAGAAGTACTGTGATGTGTAACAGGGGGCATTTTGAAAAGTATGCAGGGGGCATTGTGGACAGTAAAAGGGGGCATTTTGATCAGGAAGAATGGGGCATTGTGATCAGTAATCAGGGAGCATTCTAATCACAAATCAGGGGGTATTGTGATCAGAAACAAGGGGCATTATGGTCAAGAACAAGGGGCATTGTGATAAAAAAACAAGGGGCATTGTGATCACAATGCAGGGGGCATTGGGATCAGTAACGGGGTATTGTGATCAGTAAGAATGGGGGATTTTGATCAGGAAGTAAGGGGAATTGTGATCAGGAAGCAAAGAGCATTGTGAGCAGTAGGCAAGGGGTATTGTGATAATTGATCAAGGGTACTGTGATGTGTAAACAGGGGGCATTCTGATAAGTAAGCAAGGGCATTGTGATCAGGAAGAAAGCGGCATTGTGATCAGTAAGCACGGAATATTGTAATCACTATACAGGAGGTATTGTGATCAGAAACAGGGGTCATTATGATCAAGAACAAGCGGCAATGTGATCAGTAAAGAAGGGGTATTGTGATCACAAAGCAGGGGGCATTGTGATCAGGAAAAAAGGGGCATTTTGAGCAGAAATAAGGGAGCATTGTAATGACTAATGAAGGGGTTTGTGATCACAACAAGTGTCATTATGATCAAGAGCAAGTGGCATTGTGATCACAAAGCAGGGGGCATTGTGATCAGTAAGGATGGGGAATTGTGAACAGGAAATAGCGGAATTGTGATCACGAAGCAAGAGGTATTGTGATCAGGAAGCAAAGGGCATTGTGATCAGTACGCAAGGGGTATTGTGATCAGTGAAGAACGCGTACTGCATGTGTAAACAGGGGACAATGTGATCAGGAAGAAAGGGACATTGTGAGTAGTAAGCAGGGAGCATTGTAATCATTCATCAGGGGGTATTGTGATCAGAAACAGGGTTCATTATGATCAAGAACAAGCGGCATTGTGATCAGTAAAGAAGGGTCATTGTGATCACAAAGCAGGGGCATTGTGATCAGTAACAGGGGTATTGTGATCAGGAAGCAAGGGGAATTGTGATCAGGAAGCAATAGTTATTGTTTTCAGGAAGCAAAGGGCATTGTGATCAGTAGGCACGGAATATTGTAATCACTAAACATGAGGTATTGTGATCAGAAACAGGGGTCATTATGATCAAGAACAAGCGGCATTGTGATCAGTAAAGAAGGGGAATTGTGATCACAAAGCAGGGGGCATTGTGATCAGTAAAAGGGGGCAGTGTGATCCGGAACAAAGGGGCATTTTGACCAGTAAGCAGGGAGCATTGTAATCACTAATCAGAGGGTGTCGTGACCACAAACAAGGGTCATTATTATCAAGAGCAAGGGGCATTGCGATCAGGAAGAACGGGGGATTGTGATCAGGAACCCATGGAATTGTGATCAGGAAGCAAGATATATTGTGATCAGGAAGCAAAGGGCATTGTGATCATTAGGCAAGGGCTATCGTGATCAGTGAACAAGAGGTATGTGATGTGGAAACAGGGCGTATTCTGAAAATTAAACAGGGGGCACTGAGATCAGTATCGGGGGTATTGTGATCAGTAAGGATGGGGGATTGTGATCAGGACGCAAGGGCAATTGTGATCAGGAAGCCACAGTTATTGTGATCAGGAAACAAAGGGCATTGTGATCAGTAGGCAAAGGGTATTTTGATCAGTGAACAACACGTATTGTGAAGTGTAAACAGGGGGCAATGAGATCAGGAAGAAAGGGCCATTGTGATCAGTAAGCAGGGAGCATTTTAATCACTCATCAGGGGGTATTGTTATCAGAAACAGTGGTCATTATGATTAAGAACAAGGGGCATTGTGATCACAAAGCAGGGGGTATTGTGATCAGTAACATGGGGCATTGTGATCACTAAAGATGGGGGATTGTGATCAGGAAGCAAGGGGAATTGTGATCAGGAAGCAAGAGGCATTGTGATCAGGAAGCAAAGGGCATTGTGAGAAGTAGGCAAGGGGTATTGTGATCAGTGAACAAGGGGTACTGTGATGTGTAACAGGGGGCATTCTGAAAAGTAAGCAGGGGGCATTGTGGTCAGTAAAAGGGGGCATTTTGATCAGGAAGAATGGGGCATTGTGATCAGTAAGCAGGGAGCATTCTAATCACTAATCAGGGGGTATTGTGATCAGAAACAAGGGGCATTATGTCAAGAACAAGGGGCATTGTGATCAAAAAACAAGGGGCATTGTGATCACAAAGCAGGGGTCACTGTGATCAGTAACGGGGTATTGTGATCAGTAAGAATGGGGGATTTTGATCAGGAAGTAAGGGGAATTGTGATTAGGAAGCAAGAGTCATTGTGATTAGGAAGCAAAGAGCATTGTGAGCAGTAGGCAAGGGGTATTGTGATAATTGATCAAGGGTACTGTGATGTGTAAACAGGGGGCATTCTGATAAGTAATCAGGGGCATTGTGATCAGGAAGAAAGTGGCATTGTGATCAGTAAGCACGGAATATTGTAATCACTATGCAGGAGGTATTGTGATCAGAAACAGGGGTCATTATGATCAAGAACAAGCGGCAATGTGATCAGTAAAGAAGGGGTATTGTGATCACAAAGCAGGGGGCATTGTGATCAGGAAAAAAGGGGCATTTTGAGCAGAAAGCAGGGAGCATTGTAATCACTAATGAAGGGGTTTGTGATCACAACAAGTGTCATTATGATCAAGAGCAAGTGGCATTGTGATCACAAAGCAGGGGGCATTGTGATCAGTAAGGATGGGGAATTGTGAACAGGAAATAGCGGAATTGTGATCACGAAGCAAGAGGTATTGTGATCAGGAAGTAAAGGGCATTGTGATCAATACGCAAGGGTATTGTGATCAACGAAGAACGCGTACTGCATGTGTAAACAGGGGGCAATGTGATCAGGAAGAAAGGGACATTGTAAGTAGTAAGCAGGGAGCATTGTAATCATTCATCAGGGGGTATTGTGATCAGAAACAGGGTTCATTATGATCAAGAACAAGCGGCATTGTGATCAGTAAAGAAGAGTCATTGTGATCACAAAGCAGGGGCATTGTGATCAGTAACAGGGGTATTGTGATCAGGAAGCAAGGGTAATTGTGATCAGGAAGCAATAGTTATTGTTTTCAGGAAGCAAAGGGCATTGTGATCAGTAGGCAAGGGGAATTTTGATCAGTAAGCTGAGGTAATGTGATCAGGAAGCTAAGGGCATTGTGATCACTTGGGAAGGGATATTGTGATCAGTCAACAAGGGGTACTGTGATGTGTAAACGGGGGGCATTCTGAAAAGTCACCAGGCGCATTGTGATCAGAAAGAAAGGGGCATTTTGACCAGTTACCAGGGAGCATTGTAATCACTAATTAGGTGGTATTTTGATCACAAACAGAGGTCATTATGATTAAGAACAAGGGGCATTGTAATCACAAAGCAAGGGGCATTGTGATCAGTAACAGTGGGTGTTGTGAACAGTAAGGATGAGGGATTGTGATCAGGAAGTAAGGGGAATTGAGATCAGGAAGCAAGAAGTATTGTGCTCAGGAGCAAAAGGCATTGTGTTCAGTAGGCAAGGGGTATTGTGATGTGTAAACAGGGGACATTCTGAAAAGTAAGCAGGTTTCATTGTGATCATTAACAGGGGGAATTTTGATCAGGAATAAAGGGGCATTTTGACCAGTAAGCAGGGAGCATTGTAATCACTAATTGGGTGGTATTGTGATCACAAACATGGGCCATTATGATTCAGAACAAGGGGCATTGTGATCACAAAGCAGGGGGCATTGTCATCAGTAACAGGGGGCATTGTGATCACTAAGGATGGGGGATTGTGATCAGGAAGCAAGGGGAATTTTGATCAGGAAGCAAAGGGCATTGTGACCAGTAGGCAAGGCGTATTGCGATCAGGGAACAAGGGGTAACGTGATGTGTAAAGATGGGGCATTCTGATAAGCATGTAGGGGGCAATGTGATCAGGAAGAAAGGTGAATTGTGATCAGGAAGCAAGGGGAATTTTGATCAGGAAGCAAGAGTTATCGTGATCAGGAAGCAAAGGGCATTGTGAGCAGTAGGCAAGGGGTATTGTGATCAGAGAACAAGGGGTACTGTGATGTGTAAACAGGGGGCATTCTGATAAGTAAGCAGGGGCATTGTGATCAGGAGAAAAGGGGAATTTTGACCATTAAGCAGGGAGCATTGTAAGTACTATTCAGGGTGCATTGTGACTACAAACAAGGGTCATTATGATCAAGAGCAAGGGGCATTGTGATCACAAACCAGGGGGCATTGTGATCAGTAATGATGGGGAATTGTGATCAGGAAGTAAGGGGATTTGTGATCAGGAAGCAAGAGGGATTGTGATCAGGAAGCAAGGGGCATTGTGATCAGTAGGCAAGGGGTATTGTGATCAGTGAACAACGGGTACTGTGATGTGTAAACAGGGTGCATTCTGAAAAGTAAGCAGGGGGTGTTGTGATCAGGAAGATAGGGTCATTGTGATCAGTAAGCAGGGAGCAATGTAATCACCAATCAGGGGTATTGTGATCAGAAACAGGGGTCTTCATGATCAAGAGCAAGGGGCACTGTGATCACAATGCAGAGGGAATTGTGATCAGTAAAGATGGGAGATTGTGATCAGGAAGCAAGGGGAATTGTGATCAGGAAGCAAGAGGGATTGTGATCAGGAAGAAAAGGCATTGTGACCAGTAGGCAAGGGGCATTGTGATCAGTGAACAAGGGGTAATGTGATGTGTAAACAGGGGGCATTCTGAAAAGTAAGCAGTGGGCATTGTGATCAGGAAAAAAGGGGCATTGTGATCAGTAACTGGGTTATTGTGATCAATAAGAATGTGGAGTTGTGATCAGGAAACAAAGGACATTGTGATCAGTAGGCAAGGGGTATAGTGATAGGTGAACAAGGGGTACTGTGATGTGTAAACTGGGGGCATTCTGATAAGTAAGCAGGGGTCATTGTGATCAGGAAGAAAGGGGCATTGTGATCACAAAGCAGGGGGCATTGTGTTCAGTAAAAGGGGGCATTTTTATCCAGAACAAAGGGGCATTTTGACCAGTAAGCAGCGAGCATTGTAACCACTAATCAGGGGGCAGTGTGATCAGTAAAGATGGGGAATTGTGATCAGGAAGTAAGGGGCATTGTGATCAGTAGGCAAGGGGTATTGTGATCAGTGAACAACGGGTACTGTGATGTGTAAACAGGGTGCATTCTGAAAAGTAAGCAGGGGGCGTTGTGATCAGGAAGAAAGGGTCATTGTGATCAGTAAGCAGGGAGCATTGTAGTCACTAATCAGGGGTATTGTGATCAGAAACAGGGGTCTTCATGATCAAGAGCAAGGGGCACTGTGATCACAATGCAGTGGGCATTGTGATCAGTAAAGATGGGCGATTGTGATCAGGAAGCAAGGGGAATTGTGATCAGGAAGCAAGAGGGATTGTGATCAGGAAGCAAAGGCATTGTGATCAGTAGGCAAGGGGTATTGTGATCAGTGAACAAGGGGTACTGTGATGTGTAAACAGGGGGCATTCTGAAAAGTAAGCAGTGGGCATTGTGATCAGGAAAAAAGGGGCATTGTGATCAGTAACTGGGTTATTGTGATCAATAAGAATGTGGAGTTGTGATCAGGAAACAAAGGACATTGTGATCAGTAGGCAAGGGGTATAGTGATAGGTGAACAAGGGGTACTGTGATGTGTAAACTGGGGGCATTCTGATAAGTAAGCAGGGGTCATTGTGATCAGGAAGAAAGGGGCATTGTGATCACAAAGCAGGGGGCATTGTGTTCAGTAAAAGGGGGCATTTTTATCCAGAACAAAGGGGCATTTTGACCACTAAGCAGCGAGCATTGTAACCACTAATCAGGGGGTATTGTGATCAGAAACAGGGGTCATTATGATCAAGAACAAGTAGCATTGTGATCAGTAAAGAACGGGCATTGTGATCACAAAGCAGGCACTTTGTGATCATTAACGGGGGTATTGTGATCAGGAAGGAAGGGGAATTGTGATCAGAAAGCCAGAGGTATTGTGATCAGGAATCAATGGGCATTGTGATCAGTTGGCAAGGGGTATTGTGATCAGTGAACAAGGGGTACTGTGATGTGTAAACAGGGGGCATTCTGAAAAGTAAGCAGTGGGCATTGTGATCAGTAAAAGGGGGCATTGTGATCAGGAACAAAGGGGCATTTTGACCAGTAAGCAGGGAGCATTATAATCACTAATTTGGGGGGATTGTGATCAAAAACAGGGGTCATTATGATTAAGAACAAGGGGCATTGTGATCACAAAGCAGGGGCATTGTGATCAGTAACAGGGGGCATAGTGATCCTTAAGGATGGGGTATTGTGATGAGGAAGCAAAGGGCATTGGCATCAGTAGGCAAGGGGTATTGTGATCGGTGAATAAGGGGTACTGTGGTCTGTAAACAGGGGATATTCTATAAAGTATGCAGGATGCATAGTGATCAGAAAAGGTGGCAATGTGATCAGGAACAAATGGGCATTTTGACCAGTAAGCAGGGAGCATTGTAATCACTAATCAGGGGGAATTGTGATCAGAAACAGGGGTCATTATGATCAAGTACAAGCGACATTGTGATCAGTAAAGACGGGGCATTGTGATCACAATGCAGGGACATTGTTATCATTAACGGGGGTATTGTGATCAGTAAGGATGGGGGATTGTGATCAGGAAATAAGGGGAATTGTGATCAGGAAGCAAGAGGCATTGTGATCAGGAACCAAAGGGCATTGTGAGCAGTAAGCACGGAATATTGTAATCACTAAACATGAGGTATTGTGATCAGAAACAGGGGTCATTATGATCAAGAACAAGCGGCATTGTGATCAGTAAAGAAGGGGCATTGTGATCACTAAGCAGGGGGCATTGTGATCAGTAAAAGGGGGCAGTGTGATCCAGAACAAAGGGGCATTTTGACCAGTAAGCAGGGAGCATTGTAATCACTAATCAGAGGGTATCGTGACCACAAACAAGGGTCATTATTATCAAGAGCAAGGGGCATTGCGATCAGGAAGAATGGGGCATTGTGATCAGGAACCCAGGGAATTGTGATCAGGAAGCAAGATATATTGTGTTCAGGAAGCAAAGGGCATTGTGATCATTACCAAGGGCTATCGTGATCAGTTTACAAGAGGTATGTGATGTGTAAACAGGGCGTATTCTGAAAATTAAGCAGGGGGCACTGAGATCAGTATCGGGGGTATTGTGATCAGTAAGGATGGGGGATTGTGATCAGGAGGCAAGGGCAATTGTGATGAGGAAGCCACAGTTATTGTGATCAGGAAACAAAGGGCATTGTGATCAGTAGGCAAGGGGTATTTTGATCAGTGAACAATGCGTACTGTGATGTGTAAACAGGGGGCAATGTGATCAGGAAGAAAGGGCCATTGTGATCAGTAAGCAGGGAGCATTTTAATCACTCATCAGGGGGTATTGTTATCAGAAACAGTGGTCTTTATGATTAAGAACAAGGGGCATTGTGATCACAAAGCAGGGGGTATTGTGATCAGTAACACGGGGCATTGTGATCACTAAAGATGGGGGATTGTGATCAGGAAGCAAGGGGAATTGTGATCAGGAAGCAAGAGGCATTGTGATCAGGAAGCAAAGGGCATTGTGAGAAGTAGGCAAGGGGTATTGTGATCAGCGAACAAGAAGTACTGTGATGTGTAACAGGGGGCATTTTGAAAAGTATGCAGGGGGCATTGTGGACAGTAAAAGGGGGCATTTTGATCAGGAAGAATGGGGCATTGTGATCAGTAATCAGGGAGCATTCTAATCACAAATCAGGGGGTATTGTGATCAGAAACAAGGGGCATTATGGTCAAGAACAAGGGGCATTGTGATAAAAAAACAAGGGGCATTGTGATCACAATGCAGGGGGCATTGGGATCAGTAACGGGGTATTGTGATCAGTAAGAATGGGGGATTTTGATCAGGAAGTAAGGGGAATTGTGATCAGGAAGCAAAGAGCATTGTGAGCAGTAGGCAAGGGGTATTGTGATAATTGATCAAGGGTACTGTGATGTGTAAACAGGGGGCATTCTGATAAGTAAGCAAGGGCATTGTGATCAGGAAGAAAGCGGCATTGTGATCAGTAAGCACGGAATATTGTAATCACTATACAGGAGGTATTGTGATCAGAAACAGGGGTCATTATGATCAAGAACAAGCGGCAATGTGATCAGTAAAGAAGGGGTATTGTGATCACAAAGCAGGGGGCATTGTGATCAGGAAAAAAGGGGCATTTTGAGCAGAAATAAGGGAGCATTGTAATCACTAATGAAGGGGTTTGTGATCACAACAAGTGGCATTATGATCAAGAGCAAGTGGCATTGTGATCACAAAGCAGGGGGCATTGTGATCAGTAAGGATGGGGAATTGTGAACAGGAAATAGCGGAATTGTGATCACGAAGCAAGAGGTATTGTGATCAGGAAGCAAAGGGCATTGTGATCAGTACGCAAGGGGTATTGTGATCAGTGAAGAACGCGTACTGCATGTGTAAACAGGGGACAATGTGATCAGGAAGAAAGGGACATTGTGAGTAGTAAGCAGGGAGCATTGTAATCATTCATCAGGGGGTATTGTGATCAGAAACAGGGTTCATTATGATCAAGAACAAGCGGCATTGTGATCAGTAAAGAAGGGTCATTGTGATCACAAAGCAGGGGCATTGTGATCAGTAACAGGGGTATTGTGATCAGGAAGCAAGGGGAATTGTGATCAGGAAGCAATAGTTATTGTTTTCAGGAAGCAAAGGGCATTGTGATCAGTAGGCACGGAATATTGTAATCACTAAACATGAGGTATTGTGATCAGAAACAGGGGTCATTATGATCAAGAACAAGCGGCATTGTGATCAGTAAAGAAGGGGAATTGTGATCACAAAGCAGGGGGCATTGTGATCAGTAAAAGGGGGCAGTGTGATCCGGAACAAAGGGGCATTTTGACCAGTAAGCAGGGAGCATTGTAATCACTAATCAGAGGGTGTCGTGACCACAAACAAGGGTCATTATTATCAAGAGCAAGGGGCATTGCGATCAGGAAGAACGGGGGATTGTGATCAGGAACCCATGGAATTGTGATCAGGAAGCAAGATATATTGTGATCAGGAAGCAAAGGGCATTGTGATCAGTACGCAAGGGGTATTGTGATCAGTGAAGAACGCGTACTGCATGTGTAAACAGGGGACAATGTGATCAGGAAGAAAGGGACATTGTGAGTAGTAAGCAGGGAGCATTGTAATCATTCATCAGGGGGTATTGTGATCAGAAACAGGGTTCATTATGATCAAGAACAAGCGGCATTGTGATCAGTAAAGAAGGGTCATTGTGATCACAAAGCAGGGGCATTGTGATCAGTAACAGGGGTATTGTGATCAGGAAGCAAGGGGAATTGTGATCAGGAAGCAATAGTTATTGTTTTCAGGAAGCAAAGGGCATTGTGATCAGTAGGCACGGAATATTGTAATCACTAAACATGAGGTATTGTGATCAGAAACAGGGGTCATTATGATCAAGAACAAGCGGCATTGTGATCAGTAAAGAAGGGGAATTGTGATCACAAAGCAGGGGGCATTGTGATCAGTAAAAGGGGGCAGTGTGATCCGGAACAAAGGGGCATTTTGACCAGTAAGCAGGGAGCATTGTAATCACTAATCAGAGGGTGTCGTGACCACAAACAAGGGTCATTATTATCAAGAGCAAGGGGCATTGCGATCAGGAAGAACGGGGGATTGTGATCAGGAACCCATGGAATTGTGATCAGGAAGCAAGATATATTGTGATCAGGAAGCAAAGGGCATTGTGATCATTAGGCAAGGGCTATCGTGATCAGTGAACAAGAGGTATGTGATGTGGAAACAGGGCGTATTCTGAAAATTAAACAGGGGGCACTGAGATCAGTATCGGGGGTATTGTGATCAGTAAGGATGGGGGATTGTGATCAGGACGCAAGGGCAATTGTGATCAGGAAGCCACAGTTATTGTGATCAGGAAACAAAGGGCATTGTGATCAGTAGGCAAAGGGTATTTTGATCAGTGAACAACACGTATTGTGAAGTGTAAACAGGGGGCAATGAGATCAGGAAGAAAGGGCCATTGTGATCAGTAAGCAGGGAGCATTTTAATCACTCATCAGGGGGTATTGTTATCAGAAACAGTGGTCATTATGATTAAGAACAAGGGGCATTGTGATCACAAAGCAGGGGGTATTGTGATCAGTAACATGGGGCATTGTGATCACTAAAGATGGGGGATTGTGATCAGGAAGCAAGGGGAATTGTGATCAGGAAGCAAGAGGCATTGTGATCAGGAAGCAAAGGGCATTGTGAGAAGTAGGCAAGGGGTATTGTGATCAGTGAACAAGGGGTACTGTGATGTGTAACAGGGGGCATTCTGAAAAGTAAGCAGGGGGCATTGTGGTCAGTAAAAGGGGGCATTTTGATCAGGAAGAATGGGGCATTGTGATCAGTAAGCAGGGAGCATTCTAATCACTAATCAGGGGGTATTGTGATCAGAAACAAGGGGCATTATGTCAAGAACAAGGGGCATTGTGATCAAAAAACAAGGGGCATTGTGATCACAAAGCAGGGGTCACTGTGATCAGTAACGGGGTATTGTGATCAGTAAGAATGGGGGATTTTGATCAGGAAGTAAGGGGAATTGTGATTAGGAAGCAAGAGTCATTGTGATTAGGAAGCAAAGAGCATTGTGAGCAGTAGGCAAGGGGTATTGTGATAATTGATCAAGGGTACTGTGATGTGTAAACAGGGGGCATTCTGATAAGTAATCAGGGGCATTGTGATCAGGAAGAAAGTGGCATTGTGATCAGTAAGCACGGAATATTGTAATCACTATGCAGGAGGTATTGTGATCAGAAACAGGGGTCATTATGATCAAGAACAAGCGGCAATGTGATCAGTAAAGAAGGGGTATTGTGATCACAAAGCAGGGGGCATTGTGATCAGGAAAAAAGGGGCATTTTGAGCAGAAAGCAGGGAGCATTGTAATCACTAATGAAGGGGTTTGTGATCACAACAAGTGTCATTATGATCAAGAGCAAGTGGCATTGTGATCACAAAGCAGGGGGCATTGTGATCAGTAAGGATGGGGAATTGTGAACAGGAAATAGCGGAATTGTGATCACGAAGCAAGAGGTATTGTGATCAGGAAGTAAAGGGCATTGTGATCAATACGCAAGGGTATTGTGATCAACGAAGAACGCGTACTGCATGTGTAAACAGGGGGCAATGTGATCAGGAAGAAAGGGACATTGTAAGTAGTAAGCAGGGAGCATTGTAATCATTCATCAGGGGGTATTGTGATCAGAAACAGGGTTCATTATGATCAAGAACAAGCGGCATTGTGATCAGTAAAGAAGAGTCATTGTGATCACAAAGCAGGGGCATTGTGATCAGTAACAGGGGTATTGTGATCAGGAAGCAAGGGTAATTGTGATCAGGAAGCAATAGTTATTGTTTTCAGGAAGCAAAGGGCATTGTGATCAGTAGGCAAGGGGAATTTTGATCAGTAAGCTGAGGTAATGTGATCAGGAAGCTAAGGGCATTGTGATCACTTGGGAAGGGATATTGTGATCAGTCAACAAGGGGTACTGTGATGTGTAAACGGGGGGCATTCTGAAAAGTCACCAGGCGCATTGTGATCAGAAAGAAAGGGGCATTTTGACCAGTTACCAGGGAGCATTGTAATCACTAATTAGGTGGTATTTTGATCACAAACAGAGGTCATTATGATTAAGAACAAGGGGCATTGTAATCACAAAGCAAGGGGCATTGTGATCAGTAACAGTGGGTGTTGTGAACAGTAAGGATGAGGGATTGTGATCAGGAAGTAAGGGGAATTGAGATCAGGAAGCAAGAAGTATTGTGCTCAGGAGCAAAAGGCATTGTGTTCAGTAGGCAAGGGGTATTGTGATGTGTAAACAGGGGACATTCTGAAAAGTAAGCAGGTTTCATTGTGATCATTAACAGGGGGAATTTTGATCAGGAATAAAGGGGCATTTTGACCAGTAAGCAGGGAGCATTGTAATCACTAATTGGGTGGTATTGTGATCACAAACATGGGCCATTATGATTCAGAACAAGGGGCATTGTGATCACAAAGCAGGGGGCATTGTCATCAGTAACAGGGGGCATTGTGATCACTAAGGATGGGGGATTGTGATCAGGAAGCAAGGGGAATTTTGATCAGGAAGCAAAGGGCATTGTGACCAGTAGGCAAGGCGTATTGCGATCAGGGAACAAGGGGTAACGTGATGTGTAAAGATGGGGCATTCTGATAAGCATGTAGGGGGCAATGTGATCAGGAAGAAAGGTGAATTGTGATCAGGAAGCAAGGGGAATTTTGATCAGGAAGCAAGAGTTATCGTGATCAGGAAGCAAAGGGCATTGTGAGCAGTAGGCAAGGGGTATTGTGATCAGAGAACAAGGGGTACTGTGATGTGTAAACAGGGGGCATTCTGATAAGTAAGCAGGGGCATTGTGATCAGGAGAAAAGGGGAATTTTGACCATTAAGCAGGGAGCATTGTAATTACTATTCAGGGTGCATTGTGACTACAAACAAGGGTCATTATGATCAAGAGCAAGGGGCATTGTGATCACAAACCAGGGGGCATTGTGATCAGTAATGATGGGGAATTGTGATCAGGAAGTAAGGGGATTTGTGATCAGGAAGCAAGAGGGATTGTGATCAGGAAGCAAGGGGCATTGTGATCAGCAGGCAAGGGGTATTGTGATCAGTGAACAACGGGTACTGTGATGTGTAAACAGGGTGCATTCTGAAAAGTAAGCAGGGGGTGTTGTGATCAGGAAGATAGGGTCATTGTGATCAGTAAGCAGGGAGCAATGTAATCACCAATCAGGGGTATTGTGATCAGAAACAGGGGTCTTCATGATCAAGAGCAAGGGGCACTGTGATCACAATGCAGAGGGAATTGTGATCAGTAAAGATGGGAGATTGTGATCAGGAAGCAAGGGGAATTGTGATCAGGAAGCAAGAGGGATTGTGATCAGGAAGAAAAGGCATTGAGACCAGTAGGCAAGGGGCATTGTGATCAGTGAACAAGGGGTAATGTGATGTGTAAACAGGGGGCATTCTGAAAAGTAAGCAGTGGGCATTGTGATCAGGAAAAAAGGGGCATTGTGATCAGTAACTGGGTTATTGTGATCAATAAGAATGTGGAGTTGTGATCAGGAAACAAAGGACATTGTGATCAGTAGGCAAGGGGTATAGTGATAGGTGAACAAGGGGTACTGTGATGTGTAAACTGGGGGCATTCTGATAAGTAAGCAGGGGTCATTGTGATCAGGAAGAAAGGGGCATTGTGATCACAAAGCAGGGGGCATTGTGTTCAGTAAAAGGGGGCATTTTTATCCAGAACAAAGGGGCATTTTGACCAGTAAGCAGCGAGCATTGTAACCACTAATCAGGGGGTATTGTGATCAGAAACAGGGGTCATTATGATCAAGAACAAGTAGCATTGTGATCAGTAAAGAACGGGCATTGTGATCACAAAGCAGGCACTTTGTGATCATTAACGGGGGTATTGTGATCAGGAAGGAAGGGGAATTGTGATCAGAAAGCCAGAGGTATTGTGATCAGGAATCAATGGGCATTGTGATCAGTTGGCAAGGGGTATTGTGATCAGTGAACAAGGGGTACTGTGATGTGTAAACAGGGGGCATTCTGAAAAGTAAGCAGTGGGCATTGTGATCAGTAAAAGGGGGCATTGTGATCAGGAACAAAGGGGCATTTTGACCAGTAAGCAGGGAGCATTATAATCACTAATTTGGGGGGATTGTGATCAAAAACAGGGGTCATTATGATTAAGAACAAGGGGCATTGTGATCACAAAGCAGGGGCATTGTGATCAGTAACAGGGGGCATAGTGATCCTTAAGGATGGGGTATTGTGATGAGGAAGCAAAGGGCATTGGCATCAGTAGGCAAGGGGTATTGTGATCGGTGAATAAGGGGTACTGTGGTCTGTAAACAGGGGATATTCTATAAAGTATGCAGGATGCATAGTGATCAGAAAAGGTGGCAATGTGATCAGGAACAAATGGGCATTTTGACCAGTAAGCAGGGAGCATTGTAATCACTAATCAGGGGGAATTGTGATCAGAAACAGGGGTCATTATGATCAAGTACAAGCGACATTGTGATCAGTAAAGACGGGGCATTGTGATCACAATGCAGGGACATTGTTATCATTAACGGGGGTATTGTGATCAGTAAGGATGGGGGATTGTGATCAGGAAATAA
The DNA here is from genome assembly GCA_031876335.1 of Hipposideros larvatus. Taxonomy (NCBI): domain Eukaryota; kingdom Metazoa; phylum Chordata; class Mammalia; order Chiroptera; family Hipposideridae; genus Hipposideros; species Hipposideros larvatus. The sequence goes on from JAVKSA010000053.1 coordinate 293,254, forward strand.
GGGGAATTGTGATCAGGAAGCAAGAGGCATTGTGATCAGGAACCAAAGGGCATTGTGAGCAGTAAGCACGGAATATTGTAATCACTAAACATGAGGTATTGTGATCAGAAACAGGGGTCATTATGATCAAGAACAAGCGGCATTGTGATCAGTAAAGAAGGGGCATTGTGATCACTAAGCAGGGGGCATTGTGATCAGTAAAAGGGGGCAGTGTGATCCAGAACAAAGGGGCATTTTGACCAGTAAGCAGGGAGCATTGTAATCACTAATCAGAGGGTATCGTGACCACAAACAAGGGTCATTATTATCAAGAGCAAGGGGCATTGCGATCAGGAAGAATGGGGCATTGTGATCAGGAACCCAGGGAATTGTGATCAGGAAGCAAGATATATTGTGTTCAGGAAGCAAAGGGCATTGTGATCATTACCAAGGGCTATCGTGATCAGTTTACAAGAGGTATGTGATGTGTAAACAGGGCGTATTCTGAAAATTAAGCAGGGGGCACTGAGATCAGTATCGGGGGTATTGTGATCAGTAAGGATGGGGGATTGTGATCAGGAGGCAAGGGCAATTGTGATGAGGAAGCCACAGTTATTGTGATCAGGAAACAAAGGGCATTGTGATCAGTAGGCAAGGGGTATTTTGATCAGTGAACAATGCGTACTGTGATGTGTAAACAGGGGGCAATGTGATCAGGAAGAAAGGGCCATTGTGATCAGTAAGCAGGGAGCATTTTAATCACTCATCAGGGGGTATTGTTATCAGAAACAGTGGTCTTTATGATTAAGAACAAGGGGCATTGTGATCACAAAGCAGGGGGTATTGTGATCAGTAACACGGGGCATTGTGATCACTAAAGATGGGGGATTGTGATCAGGAAGCAAGGGGAATTGTGATCAGGAAGCAAGAGGCATTGTGATCAGGAAGCAAAGGGCATTGTGAGAAGTAGGCAAGGGGTATTGTGATCAGCGAACAAGAAGTACTGTGATGTGTAACAGGGGGCATTTTGAAAAGTATGCAGGGGGCATTGTGGACAGTAAAAGGGGGCATTTTGATCAGGAAGAATGGGGCATTGTGATCAGTAATCAGGGAGCATTCTAATCACAAATCAGGGGGTATTGTGATCAGAAACAAGGGGCATTATGGTCAAGAACAAGGGGCATTGTGATAAAAAAACAAGGGGCATTGTGATCACAATGCAGGGGGCATTGGGATCAGTAACGGGGTATTGTGATCAGTAAGAATGGGGGATTTTGATCAGGAAGTAAGGGGAATTGTGATCAGGAAGCAAAGAGCATTGTGAGCAGTAGGCAAGGGGTATTGTGATAATTGATCAAGGGTACTGTGATGTGTAAACAGGGGGCATTCTGATAAGTAAGCAAGGGCATTGTGATCAGGAAGAAAGCGGCATTGTGATCAGTAAGCACGGAATATTGTAATCACTATACAGGAGGTATTGTGATCAGAAACAGGGGTCATTATGATCAAGAACAAGCGGCAATGTGATCAGTAAAGAAGGGGTATTGTGATCACAAAGCAGGGGGCATTGTGATCAGGAAAAAAGGGGCATTTTGAGCAGAAATAAGGGAGCATTGTAATCACTAATGAAGGGGTTTGTGATCACAACAAGTGGCATTATGATCAAGAGCAAGTGGCATTGTGATCACAAAGCAGGGGGCATTGTGATCAGTAAGGATGGGGAATTGTGAACAGGAAATAGCGGAATTGTGATCACGAAGCAAGAGGTATTGTGATCAGGAAGCAAAGGGCATTGTGATCAGTACGCAAGGGGTATTGTGATCAGTGAAGAACGCGTACTGCATGTGTAAACAGGGGACAATGTGATCAGGAAGAAAGGGACATTGTGAGTAGTAAGCAGGGAGCATTGTAATCATTCATCAGGGGGTATTGTGATCAGAAACAGGGTTCATTATGATCAAGAACAAGCGGCATTGTGATCAGTAAAGAAGGGTCATTGTGATCACAAAGCAGGGGCATTGTGATCAGTAACAGGGGTATTGTGATCAGGAAGCAAGGGGAATTGTGATCAGGAAGCAATAGTTATTGTTTTCAGGAAGCAAAGGGCATTGTGATCAGTAGGCACGGAATATTGTAATCACTAAACATGAGGTATTGTGATCAGAAACAGGGGTCATTATGATCAAGAACAAGCGGCATTGTGATCAGTAAAGAAGGGGAATTGTGATCACAAAGCAGGGGGCATTGTGATCAGTAAAAGGGGGCAGTGTGATCCGGAACAAAGGGGCATTTTGACCAGTAAGCAGGGAGCATTGTAATCACTAATCAGAGGGTGTCGTGACCACAAACAAGGGTCATTATTATCAAGAGCAAGGGGCATTGCGATCAGGAAGAACGGGGGATTGTGATCAGGAACCCATGGAATTGTGATCAGGAAGCAAGATATATTGTGATCAGGAAGCAAAGGGCATTGTGATCATTAGGCAAGGGCTATCGTGATCAGTGAACAAGAGGTATGTGATGTGGAAACAGGGCGTATTCTGAAAATTAAACAGGGGGCACTGAGATCAGTATCGGGGGTATTGTGATCAGTAAGGATGGGGGATTGTGATCAGGACGCAAGGGCAATTGTGATCAGGAAGCCACAGTTATTGTGATCAGGAAACAAAGGGCATTGTGATCAGTAGGCAAAGGGTATTTTGATCAGTGAACAACACGTATTGTGAAGTGTAAACAGGGGGCAATGAGATCAGGAAGAAAGGGCCATTGTGATCAGTAAGCAGGGAGCATTTTAATCACTCATCAGGGGGTATTGTTATCAGAAACAGTGGTCATTATGATTAAGAACAAGGGGCATTGTGATCACAAAGCAGGGGGTATTGTGATCAGTAACATGGGGCATTGTGATCACTAAAGATGGGGGATTGTGATCAGGAAGCAAGGGGAATTGTGATCAGGAAGCAAGAGGCATTGTGATCAGGAAGCAAAGGGCATTGTGAGAAGTAGGCAAGGGGTATTGTGATCAGTGAACAAGGGGTACTGTGATGTGTAACAGGGGGCATTCTGAAAAGTAAGCAGGGGGCATTGTGGTCAGTAAAAGGGGGCATTTTGATCAGGAAGAATGGGGCATTGTGATCAGTAAGCAGGGAGCATTCTAATCACTAATCAGGGGGTATTGTGATCAGAAACAAGGGGCATTATGTCAAGAACAAGGGGCATTGTGATCAAAAAACAAGGGGCATTGTGATCACAAAGCAGGGGTCACTGTGATCAGTAACGGGGTATTGTGATCAGTAAGAATGGGGGATTTTGATCAGGAAGTAAGGGGAATTGTGATTAGGAAGCAAGAGTCATTGTGATTAGGAAGCAAAGAGCATTGTGAGCAGTAGGCAAGGGGTATTGTGATAATTGATCAAGGGTACTGTGATGTGTAAACAGGGGGCATTCTGATAAGTAATCAGGGGCATTGTGATCAGGAAGAAAGTGGCATTGTGATCAGTAAGCACGGAATATTGTAATCACTATGCAGGAGGTATTGTGATCAGAAACAGGGGTCATTATGATCAAGAACAAGCGGCAATGTGATCAGTAAAGAAGGGGTATTGTGATCACAAAGCAGGGGGCATTGTGATCAGGAAAAAAGGGGCATTTTGAGCAGAAAGCAGGGAGCATTGTAATCACTAATGAAGGGGTTTGTGATCACAACAAGTGTCATTATGATCAAGAGCAAGTGGCATTGTGATCACAAAGCAGGGGGCATTGTGATCAGTAAGGATGGGGAATTGTGAAAAGGAAATAGCGGAATTGTGATCACGAAGCAAGAGGTATTTTGATCAGGAAGTAAAGGGCATTGTGATCAATACGCAAGGGTATTGTGATCAACGAAGAACGCGTACTGCATGTGTAAACAGGGGGCAATGTGATCAGGAAGAAAGGGACATTGTAAGTAGTAAGCAGGGAGCATTGTAATCATTCATCAGGGGGTATTGTGATCAGAAACAGGGTTCATTATGATCAAGAACAAGCGGCATTGTGATCAGTAAAGAAGAGTCATTGTGATCACAAAGCAGGGGCATTGTGATCAGTAACAGGGGTATTGTGATCAGGAAGCAAGGGTAATTGTGATCAGGAAGCAATAGTTATTGTTTTCAGGAAGCAAAGGGCATTGTGATCAGTAGGCAAGGGGAATTTTGATCAGTAAGCTGAGGTAATGTGATCAGGAAGCTAAGGGCATTGTGATCACTTGGGAAGGGATATTGTGATCAGTCAACAAGGGGTACTGTGATGTGTAAACGGGGGGCATTCTGAAAAGTCACCAGGCGCATTGTGATCAGAAAGAAAGGGGCATTTTGACCAGTTACCAGGGAGCATTGTAATCACTAATTAGGTGGTATTTTGATCACAAACAGAGGTCATTATGATTAAGAACAAGGGGCATTGTAATCACAAAGCAAGGGGCATTGTGATCAGTAACAGTGGGTGTTGTGAACAGTAAGGATGAGGGATTGTGATCAGGAAGTAAGGGGAATTGAGATCAGGAAGCAAGAAGTATTGTGCTCAGGAGCAAAAGGCATTGTGTTCAGTAGGCAAGGGGTATTGTGATGTGTAAACAGGGGACATTCTGAAAAGTAAGCAGGTTTCATTGTGATCATTAACAGGGGGAATTTTGATCAGGAATAAAGGGGCATTTTGACCAGTAAGCAGGGAGCATTGTAATCACTAATTGGGTGGTATTGTGATCACAAACATGGGCCATTATGATTCAGAACAAGGGGCATTGTGATCACAAAGCAGGGGGCATTGTCATCAGTAACAGGGGGCATTGTGATCACTAAGGATGGGGGATTGTGATCAGGAAGCAAGGGGAATTTTGATCAGGAAGCAAAGGGCATTGTGACCAGTAGGCAAGGCGTATTGCGATCAGGGAACAAGGGGTAACGTGATGTGTAAAGATGGGGCATTCTGATAAGCATGTAGGGGGCAATGTGATCAGGAAGAAAGGTGAATTGTGATCAGGAAGCAAGGGGAATTTTGATCAGGAAGCAAGAGTTATCGTGATCAGGAAGCAAAGGGCATTGTGAGCAGTAGGCAAGGGGTATTGTGATCAGAGAACAAGGGGTACTGTGATATGTAAACAGGGGGCATTCTGATAAGTAAGCAGGGGCATTGTGATCAGGAGAAAAGGGGAATTTTGACCATTAAGCAGGGAGCATTGTAATTACTATTCAGGGTGCATTGTGACTACAAACAAGGGTCATTATGATCAAGAGCAAGGGGCATTGTGATCACAAACCAGGGGGCATTGTGATCAGTAATGATGGGGAATTGTGATCAGGAAGTAAGGGGATTTGTGATCAGGAAGCAAGAGGGATTGTGATAAGGAAGCAAGGGGCATTGTGATCAGTAGGCAAGGGGTATTGTGATCAGTGAACAACGGGTACTGTGATGTGTAAACAGGGTGCATTCTGAAAAGTAAGCAGGGGGTGTTGTGATCAGGAAGATAGGGTCATTGTGATCAGTAAGCAGGGAGCAATGTAATCACCAATCAGGGGTATTGTGATCAGAAACAGGGGTCTTCATGATCAAGAGCAAGGGGCACTGTGATCACAATGCAGAGGGAATTGTGATCAGTAAAGATGGGAGATTGTGATCAGGAAGCAAGGGGAATTGTGATCAGGAAGCAAGAGGGATTGTGATCAGGAAGAAAAGGCATTGTGACCAGTAGGCAAGGGGCATTGTGATCAGTGAACAAGGGGTAATGTGATGTGTAAACAGGGGGCATTCTGAAAAGTAAGCAGTGGGCATTGTGATCAGGAAAAAAGGGGCATTGTGATCAGTAACTGGGTTATTGTGATCAATAAGAATGTGGAGTTGTGATCAGGAAACAAAGGACATTGTGATCAGTAGGCAAGGGGTATAGTGATAGGTGAACAAGGGGTACTGTGATGTGTAAACTGGGGGCATTCTGATAAGTAAGCAGGGGTCATTGTGATCAGGAAGAAAGGGGCATTGTGATCACAAAGCAGGGGGCATTGTGTTCAGTAAAAGGGGGCATTTTTATCCAGAACAAAGGGGCATTTTGACCAGTAAGCAGCGAGCATTGTAACCACTAATCAGGGGGCAGTGTGATCAGTAAAGTTGGGGAATTGTGATCAGGAAGTAAGGGGATTTGTGATCAGGAAGCAAGAGGGATTGTGATCAGGAAGCAAGGGGCATTGTGATCAGTAGGCAAGGGGTATTGTGATCAGTGAACAACGGGTACTGTGATGTGTAAACAGGGTGCATTCTGAAAAGTAAGCAGGGGGCGTTGTGATCAGGAAGAAAGGGTCATTGTGATCAGTAAGCAGGGAGCATTGTAGTCACTAATCAGGGGTATTGTGATCAGAAACAGGGGTCTTCATGATCAAGAGCAAGGGGCACTGTGATCACAATGCAGTGGGCATTGTGATCAGTAAAGATGGGCGATTGTGATCAGGAAGCAAGGGGAATTGTGATCAGGAAGCAAGAGGGATTGTGATCAGGAAGAAAAGGCATTGTGATCAGTAGGCAAGGGGTATTGTGATCAGTGAACAAGGGGTACTGTGATGTGTAAACAGGGGGCATTCTGAAAAGTAAGCAGTGGGCATTGTGATCAGGAAAAAAGGGGCATTGTGATCAGTAACTGGGTTATTGTGATCAATAAGAATGTGGAGTTGTGATCAGGAAACAAAGGACATTGTGATCAGTAGGCAAGGGGTATAGTGATAGGTGAACAAGGGGTACTGTGATGTGTAAACTGGGGGCATTCTGATAAGTAAGCAGGGGTCATTGTGATCAGGAAGAAAGGGGCATTGTGATCACAAAGCAGGGGGCATTGTGTTCAGTAAAAGGGGGCATTTTTATCCAGAACAAAGGGGCATTTTGACCAGTAAGCAGCGAGCATTGTAACCACTAATCAGGGGGCAGTGTGATCAGTAAAGATGGGGAATTGTGATCAGGAAGCAAGGGGAATTGTGATCAGGATGCAAGAGGCATTGTGATCAGGAAGCAAAGGGCATTGTGAGAAGTAGGCAAGGGGTATTGTGATCAGCGAACAAGAAGTACTGTGATGTGTAACAGGGGGCATTTTGAAAAGTATGCAGGGGGCATTGTGGACAGTAAAAGGGGGCATTTTGATCAGGAAGAATGGGGCATTGTGATCATTAAGCAGGGAGCATTCTAATCACAAATCAGGGGGTATTGTGATCAGAAACAAGGGGCATTATGGTCAAGAACAAGGGGCATTGTGATAAAAAAACAAGGGGCATTGTGATCACAATGCAGGGGGCATTGGGATCAGTAACGGGGTATTGTGATCAGTAAGAATGGGGGATTTTGATCAGGAAGTAAGGGTAATTGTGATCAGGAAGCAAAGAGTATTGTGAGCAGTAGGCAAGGGGTATTGTGATAATTGATCAAGGGTACTGTGATGTGTAAACAGGGGGCATTCTGATAAGTAAGCAAGGGCATTGTGATCAGGAAGAAAGCGGCATTGTGATCAGTAAGCACGGAATATTGTAATCACTATACAGGAGGTATTGTGATCAGAAACAGGGGTCATTATGATCAAGAACAAGCGTCAATGTGATCAGTAAAGAAGGGGTATTGTGATCACAAAGCAGGGGGCATTGTGATCAGGAAAAAAGGGGCATTTTGAGCAGAAAGAAGGGAACATTGTAATCACTAATGAAGGGGTTTGTGATCACAACAAGTGTCATTATGATCAAGAGCAAGTGGCATTGTGATCACAAAGCAGGGGGCATTGTGATCAGTAAGGATGGGGAATTGTGAACAGGAAATAGCGGAATTGTGATCACGAAGCAAGAGGTATTGTGATCAGGAAGCAAAGGGCATTGTGATCAGTACGCAAGGGGTATTGTGATCAATGAAGAACGCGTACTGCATGTGTAAACAGGGGACAATGTGATCAGGAAGAAAGGGACATTGTGAGTAGTAAGCAGGGAGCATTGTAATCATTCATCAGGGGGTATTGTGATCAGAAACAGGGTTCATTATGATCAAGAACAAGCGGCATTGTAATCAGTAAAGAAGGGTCATTGTGATCACAAAGCAGGGGCATTGTGATCAGTAACAGGGGTATTGTGATCAGGAAGCAAGGGTAATTGTGATCAGGAAGCAATAGTTATTGTTTTCAGGAAGCAAAGGGCATTGTGATCAGTAGGCAAGGGGAATTTTGATCAGGAAGCTGAGGTAATGTGATCAGGAAGCTAAGGGCATTGTGATCACTTGGGAAGGGATATTGTGATCAGTCAACAAGGGGTACTGTGATGTGTAAACAGGGGGCATTCTGAAAAGTCACCAGGCGCATTGTGATCAGAAAGAAAGGGGCATTTTGACCAGTTACCAGGGAGCATTGTAATCACTAATTAGGTGGTATTTTGATCACAAACAGGGGTCATTATGTTTAAGAACAAGGGGCATTGTAATCACAAAGCAAGGGGCATTGTGATCAGTAACAGTGGGTATTGTGAACAGTAAGGATGGGGGATTGTGATCAGGAAGTAAGGGGAATTGAGATCAGGAAGCAGGAGGTATTGTGCTCAGGAGCAAAAGGCATTGTGTTCAGTAGGCAAGGGGTATTGTGATGTGTAACCAGGGGACATTCTGAAAAGTAAGCAGGGGTCATTGTGATCATTAAAAGGGGGAATTTTGATCAGGAATAAAGGGGCATTTTGACCAGTAAGCAGGGAGCATTGTAAACACTAATTGGGTGGTATTGTGATCACAAACATGGGCCATTATGATTCAGAACAAGGGGCATTGTGATCACAAAGCAGGGGGCATTGTCATCAGTAACAGGGGACATTGTGATCACTAAGGCTGGGGGATTGTGATCAGGAAGCAAGGGGAATTTTGATCAGGAAGCAAAGGGCATTGTGACCAGTAGGCAAGGCGTATTGCGATCAGGGAACAAGGGGTAACGTGATGTGTAAAGATGGGGCATTCTGATAAGCATGTAGGGGGCAATGTGATCAGGAAGAAAGGTGAATTGTGATCAGGAAGCAAGGGGAATTTTGATCAGGAAGCAAGAGTTATCGTGATCAGGAAGCAAAGGGCATTGTGAGCAGTAGGCAAGGGGTATTGTGATCAGAGAACAAGGGGTACTGTGATATGTAAACAGGGGGCATTCTGATAAGTAAGCAGGGGCATTGTGATCAGGAGAAAAGGGGAATTTTGACCATTAAGCAGGGAGCATTGTAATTACTATTCAGGGTGCATTGTGACTACAAACAAGGGTCATTATGATCAAGAGCAAGGGGCATTGTGATCACAAACCAGGGGGCATTGTGATCAGTAATGATGGGGAATTGTGATCAGGAAGTAAGGGGATTTGTGATCAGGAAGCAAGAGGGATTGTGATCAGGAAGCAAGGGGCATTGTGATCAGTAGGCAAGGGGTATTGTGATCAGTGAACAACGGGTACTGTGATGTGTAAACAGGGTGCATTCTGAAAAGTAAGCAGGGGGTGTTGTGATCAGGAAGATAGGGTCATTGTGATCAGTAAGCAGGGAGCAATGTAATCACCAATCAGGGGTATTGTGATCAGAAACAGGGGTCTTCATGATCAAGAGCAAGGGGCACTGTGATCACAATGCAGAGGGAATTGTGATCAGTAAAGATGGGAGATTGTGATCAGGAAGCAAGGGGAATTGTGATCAGGAAGCAAGAGGGATTGTGATCAGGAAGAAAAGGCATTGTGACCAGTAGGCAAGGGGCATTGTGATCAGTGAACAAGGGGTAATGTGATGTGTAAACAGGGGGCATTCTGAAAAGTAAGCAGTGGGCATTGTGATCAGGAAAAAAGGGGCATTGTGATCAGTAACTGGGTTATTGTGATCAATAAGAATGTGGAGTTGTGATCAGGAAACAAAGGACATTGTGATCAGTAGGCAAGGGGTATAGTGATAGGTGAACAAGGGGTACTGTGATGTGTAAACTGGGGGCATTCTGATAAGTAAGCAGGGGTCATTGTGATCAGGAAGAAAGGGGCATTGTGATCACAAAGCAGGGGGCATTGTGTTCAGTAAAAGGGGGCATTTTTATCCAGAACAAAGGGGCATTTTGACCAGTAAGCAGCGAGCATTGTAACCACTAATCAGGGGGCAGTGTGATCAGTAAAGATGGGGAATTGTGATCAGGAAGCAAGGGGAATTGTGATCAGGATGCAAGAGGCATTGTGATCAGGAAGCAAAGGGCATTGTGAGAAGTAGGCAAGGGGTATTGTGATCAGCGAACAAGAAGTACTGTGATGTGTAACAGGGGGCATTTTGAAAAGTATGCAGGGGGCATTGTGGACAGTAAAAGGGGGCATTTTGATCAGGAAGAATGGGGCATTGTGATCATTAAGCAGGGAGCATTCTAATCACAAATCAGGGGGTATTGTGATCAGAAACAAGGGGCATTATGGTCAAGAACAAGGGGCATTGTGATAAAAAAACAAGGGGCATTGTGATCACAATGCAGGGGGCATTGGGATCAGTAACGGGGTATTGTGATCAGTAAGAATGGGGGATTTTGATCAGGAAGTAAGGGTAATTGTGATCAGGAAGCAAAGAGTATTGTGAGCAGTAGGCAAGGGGTATTGTGATAATTGATCAAGGGTACTGTGATGTGTAAACAGGGGGCATTCTGATAAGTAAGCAAGGGCATTGTGATCAGGAAGAAAGCGGCATTGTGATCAGTAAGCACGGAATATTGTAATCACTATACAGGAGGTATTGTGATCAGAAACAGGGGTCATTATGATCAAGAACAAGCGGCAATGTGATCAGTAAAGAAGGGGTATTGTGATCACAAAGCAGGGGGCATTGTGATCAGGAAAAAAGGGGCATTTTGAGCAGAAAGAAGGGAACATTGTAATCACTAATGAAGGGGTTTGTGATCACAACAAGTGTCATTATGATCAAGAGCAAGTGGCATTGTGATCACAAAGCAGGGGGCATTGTGATCAGTAAGGATGGGGAATTGTGAACAGGAAATAGCGGAATTGTGATCACGAAGCAAGAGGTATTGTGATCAGGAAGCAAAGGGCATTGTGATCAGTACGCAAGGGGTATTGTGATCAATGAAGAACGCGTACTGCATGTGTAAACAGGGGACAATGTGATCAGGAAGAAAGGGACATTGTGAGTAGTAAGCAGGGAGCATTGTAATCATTCATCAGGGGGTATTGTGATCAGAAACAGGGTTCATTATGATCAAGAACAAGCGGCATTGTAATCAGTAAAGAAGGGTCATTGTGATCACAAAGCAGGGGCATTGTGATCAGTAACAGGGGTATTGTGATCAGGAAGCAAGGGTAATTGTGATCAGGAAGCAATAGTTATTGTTTTCAGGAAGCAAAGGGCATTGTGATCAGTAGGCAAGGGGAATTTTGATCAGGAAGCTGAGGTAATGTGATCAGGAAGCTAAGGGCATTGTGATCACTTGGGAAGGGATATTGTGATCAGTCAACAAGGGGTACTGTGATGTGTAAACAGGGGGCATTCTGAAAAGTCACCAGGCGCATTGTGATCAGAAAGAAAGGGGCATTTTGACCAGTTACCAGGGAGCATTGTAATCACTAATTAGGTGGTATTTTGATCACAAACAGGGGTCATTATGTTTAAGAACAAGGGGCATTGTAATCACAAAGCAAGGGGCATTGTGATCAGTAACAGTGGGTATTGTGAACAGTAAGGATGGGGGATTGTGATCAGGAAGTAAGGGGAATTGAGATCAGGAAGCAGGAGGTATTGTGCTCAGGAGCAAAAGGCATTGTGTTCAGTAGGCAAGGGGTATTGTGATGTGTAACCAGGGGACATTCTGAAAAGTAAGCAGGGGTCATTGTGATCATTAAAAGGGGGAATTTTGATCAGGAATAAAGGGGCATTTTGACCAGTAAGCAGGGAGCATTGTAAACACTAATTGGGTGGTATTGTGATCACAAACATGGGCCATTATGATTCAGAACAAGGGGCATTGTGATCACAAAGCAGGGGGCATTGTCATCAGTAACAGGGGACATTGTGATCACTAAGGCTGGGGGATTGTGATCAGGAAGCAAGGGGAATTTTGATCAGGAAGCAAAGGGCATTGTGACCAGTAGGCAAGGCGTATTGCGATCAGGGAACAAGGGGTAACATGATGTGTAAAGACGGGGCATTCTGATAAGCATGCAGGGGGCAATGTGATCAGGAAGAAAGGTGATTTGTGATCAGGAAGCAAGGGGAATTGTGATCAGGAAGCAAGAGTTATTGTGATCAGAATGCAAAGGGCATTGTGAGCAGTAGGCAAGGGGTATTGTGATCAGAGAACAAGGGGTACTGTGATGTGTAAACAGGGGGCATTCTGATAAGTAAGCAGGGGCATTGTGATCACGAGAAAAAGGGCATTTTGAACATTATGCAGGGAGCATTGTAATTACTATTCAGGGTGCATTGTGACCACAAACAAGGGTCATTATGATCAACAGCAAGGGGCATTGTGATAACAAAGCAGGGGGCATTGTAATCAGTAAAGATGGGGAATTGTGATCAGGAAGTAAGGGGATTTGTGATCAGGAAGCAAGAGGGATTGTGATCAGGAAGCAAGGGGCATTGTGATCAGTAGGCAAGGGGTATTGTGATCAGTGAACAACGGGTACTGTGATGTGTAAACAGGGTGCATTCTGAAAAGTAAGCAGGGGGTGTTGTGATCAGGAAGATAGGGTCATTGTGATCAGTAAGCAGGGAGCATTGTAATCACCAATCAGGGGTATTGTGATCAGAAACAGGGGTCTTCATGATCAAGAGCAAGGGGCACTGTGATCACAATGCAGAGGGAATTGTGATCAGTAAAGATGGGAGATTGTGATCAGGAAGCAAGGGGAATTGTGATCAGAAAGCAAGAGGGATTGTGATCAGGAAGAAAAGGCATTGTGACCAGTAGGCAAGGGGTATTGTGATCAGTGAACAAGGGGTAATGTGATGTGTAAACAGGGGGCATTCTGAAAAGTAAGCAGTGGGCATTGTGATCAGGAAAAAAGGGGCATTGTGATCAGTAACTGGGTTATTGTGATCAATAAGAATGTGGAGTTGTGATCAGGAAACAAAGGACATTGTGATCAGTAGGCAAGGGGTATAGTGATAGGTGAACAAGCGGTACTGTGATGTGTAAACTGGGGGCATTCTGATAAGTAAGCAGGGGTCATTGTGATCAGGAAGAAAGGGGCATTGTGATCACAAAGCAGGGGGCATTGTGTTCAGTAAAAGGGGGCATTGTGATCCAGAACAAAGGGGCATTTTGACCAGTAAGCAGCGAGCATTGTAATCACTAATCAGAGGGTATTGTGATCAGAAACAGGGGTCATTATGATCAAGAACAAGTGGCATTGTGATCAGTAAAGAACGGGCATTGTGATCACAAAGCAGGCGCTTTGTGATCATTAACTGGGGTATTGTGATCAGGAAGGAAGGGGAATTGTGATCAGAAAGCCAGAGGTATTGTGATCAGGAATCAATGGGCATTGTGATCAGTTGGCAAGGGGTATTGTGATCAGTGAACAAGGGGTACTGTGATGTGTAAACAGGGGGCATTCTGAAAAGTAAGCAGTGGGCATTGTGGTCAGTAAAAGGGGGCATTGTGATCAGGAACAAAGGGGCATTTTGACCAGTAAGCAGGGAGCATTATAATCACTAATTTGGGGGGATTGTGATCAAAAACAGGGGTCATTATGATTAAGAACAAGGGGCATTGTGATCACAAAGCAGGGGCATTGTGATCAGTAACAGGGGACATAGTGATCCTTAAGGATGTGGGATTGTGATGAGGAAGCAAAGGGCATTGGCATCAGTAGGCAAGGGGTATTGTGATCGGTGAATAAGGGGTACTGTGGTCTGTAAACAGGGGATATTCTATAAAGTATGCAGGATGCATTGTGATCAGAAAAGGGGGCAATGTGATCAGGAACGAATGGGCATTTTGACCAGTAAGCAGGGAGCATTGTAATCACTAATCAGGGGGAATTGTTATCAGAAACAGGGGTTATTATGATCAAGTACAAGCGACATTGTGATCAGTAAAGACGGGGCATTGTGATCACAATGCAGGGGCATTGTTATCATTAACGGGGTACTGTGATCAGTAAGGATGGGGGATTGTGATCAGGAAATAAGGGGAATTGTGATCAGGAAGCAAGAGGCATTGTGATCAGGAACCAAAGGGCATTGTGAGCAGTAAGCACGGAATATTGTAATCACTAAACATGAGGTATTGTGATCAGAAACAGGGGTCATTATGATCAAGAACAACCGGCATTGTGATCAGTAAAGGAGGGGCATTGTGATCACAAAGCAGGGAGCATTGAGATCAGTAAAAGGGGGCAGTGTGATCCGGAACAATGGGGCATTTTGACCAGTAAGCAGGGAGCATTGTAATCACAAATCAGAGGGTATCGTGACCACAAACAAGGGTCATTATTATCTAGAGCAAGGGGCATTGCGATCAGGAAGAATGGGGGATTGTGATCAGGAACCCAGGGAATTGTGATCAGGAAGCAAGATATATTGTGATCAGGAAGCAATGGGCATTGTGATCATTACCAAGGGATATCGTGATCAGTTTACAAGAGGTATGTGATGTGTAAACAGGGTGTATTCTGAAAATTAAACAGGGGGCACTGAGATCAGTATCGGGGGTATTGTGATCAGTAAGGATGGGGGATTGTGATCAGGAAGCAAGGGGAATTGTGATCAGGAAGCAAAGGGCATTGTGAGAAGTAGGCAAGGGGTATTGTGATCAGCGAACAAGGGGTACTGTGATGTGTAACACGGGGCATTCTGAAAAGTAAGCAGGGGGCATTGTGGACAGTAAAAGGGGGCATTTTGATCAGGAAGAATGGGGCATTGTGATCAGTAAGCAGGGAGCATTCTAATCACTAATCAGGGGGTATTGTGTTCAGAAACAAGGGGCATTATGGTCAAGAACAAGGGGCATTGTGATAAAAAAACAAGGGGCATTGTGATAACAATTCAGGGGGCATTGGGATCAGTAACGGGGTATTGTGATCAGTAAGAATGGGGGATTTTGATCAGGAAGTAAGGGGAATTGTGATCAGGAAGCAAAGAGCATTGTGAGCGGTAGGCAAGGGGTATTGTGATAATTGATCAAGGGTACTGTGATGTGTAAACAGGGGGCATTCTGATAAGTAAGCAAGGGCATTGTGATCAGGAAGAAAGCGGCATTGTGATCAGTAAGCACGGAATATTGTAATCACTATACAGGAGGTATTGTGATCAGAAACAGGGGTCATTATGATCAAGAACAAGCGGCAATGTGATCAGTAAAGAAGGGGGATTGTGATCACAAAGCAGGGGGCATTGTGATCAGGAAAAAAGGGGCATTTTGAGCAGAAAGCAGGGAGCATTGTAATCACTCATGAAGGGGTTTGTGATCACAACAAGTGTCATTATGATCAAGAGCAAGTGGCATTGTGATCACAAAGCAGGGGGCATTGTGATCAGTAAGGATGGGGAATTGTGAACAGGAAATAGCGGAATTGTGATCACGAAGCAAGAGGTATTGTGATCAGGAAGCAAAGGGCATTGAGATCAGTACGCAAGGGGTATTGTGATCAATGAAGAACGCGTACTGCATGTGTAAACAGGGGACAATGTGATCAGGAAGAAAGGGACATTGTGAGTAGTAAGCAGGGAGCATTGTAATCATTCATCAGGGGGTATTGTGATCAGAAACAGGGTTCATTATGATCAAGAACAAGCGGCATTGTGATCAGTAAAGAAGGGTCACTGTGATCACAAAGCAGGGGCATTGTGATCAGTAACAGGGGTATTGTGATCAGGAAGCAAGGGTAATTGTGATCAGGAAGCAATAGTTATTGTTTTCAGGAAGCAAAGGGCATTGTGATCAGTAGGCAAGGGGAATTTTGATCAGGAAGCTGAGGTAATGTGATCAGGAAGCTAAGGGCATTGTGATCACTTGGGAAGGGATATTGTGATCAGTCAACAAGGGGTACTGTGATGTGTAAACAGGGGGCATTCTGAAAAGTCACCAGGCGCATTGTGATCAGAAAGAAAGGGCATTTTGACCAGTTACCAGGGAGCATTGTAATCACTAATTAGGTGGTATTTTGATCACAAACAGAGGTCATTATGATTAAGAACAAGGGGCATTGTAATCACAAAGCAAGGGGCATTGTGATCAGTAACAGTGGGTGTTGTGAACAGTAAGGATGGGGGATTGTGATCAGGAAGTAAGGGGAATTGAGATCAGGAAGCAAGATGTATTGTGCTCAGGAGCAAAAGGCATTGTGTTCAGTAGGCAAGGGGTATTGTGATGTGTAAACAGGGGACATTCTGAAAAGTAAGCAGGGGTCATTGTGATCAGTAAAAGAGGGCATTGTGATCAGGAACAAAGGGGCATTTTGACCAGTAAGCAGGGAGCATTATAATCACTAATTTGGGGGGATTGTGATCAAAAACAGGGGTCATTATGATTAAGAACAAGGGGCATTGTGATCACAAAGCAGGGGCATTGTGATCAGTAACAGGGGGCATAGTGATCCTTAAGGATGTGGGATTGTGATGAGGAAGCAAAAGGCATTGGTATCTGTAGGCAAGGGGAATTTTGATCAGGAAGCTGAGGTAATGTGATCAGGAAGCTAAGGGCATTGTGATCACTTGGGAAGGGATATTGTGATCAGTCAACAAGGGGTACTGTGATGTGTAAACAGGGGGCATTCTGAAAAGTCACCAGCCGCATTGTGATCAGAAAGAAAGGGGCATTTTGACCAGTTACCAGGGAGCATTGTAATCACTAATTAGGTGGTATTTTGATCACAAACAGGGGTCATTATGATTAAGAACAAGGGGCATTGTAATCACAAAGCAAGGGGCATTGTGATCAGTAACAGGGGGTATTGTGAACAGTAAGGATGGGGGATTGTGATCAGGAAGTAAGGGGAATTGAGATCAGGAAGCAGGAGGTATTGTGCTCAGGAGCAAAAGGCATTGTGTTCAGTAGGCAAGGGGTATTGTGATGTGTAACCAGGGGACATTCTGAAAAGTAAGCAGGGGTCATTGTGATCATTAAAGGGGGAATTTTGATCAGGAATAAAGCGGCATTTTGACCAGTAAGCAGGGAGCATTGTAAACACTAATTGGGTGGTATTGTGATCACAAACATGGGCCATTATGATTCAGAACAACGGGCATTGTGATCAGAAAGCAGGGGGCATTGTCATCAGTAACAGGGGGCATTGTGATCACTAAGGATGGGGGATTGTGATCAGGAAGCAAGGGGAATTTTGATCAGGAAGCAAAGGGCATTGTGACGAGTAGGCAAGGCGTATTGCGATCAGGGAACAAGGGGTACTGTGATGTGTAAACAGGGGGCATTCTGATAAGAAAGCAGGGGCATTGTGATCAGGAGAAAAGGGGCATTTTGACCATTAAGCAGCGAGCATTGTAATTACTATTCAGGGTGCATTGTGACCACAAACAAGGGTCATTATGATCAAGAGCAAGGGGCATTGTGATCACAAAGCAGGGGGCATTGTGATCAGTAAAGATGGGGAATTGTGATCAGGAAGTAAGGGGATTTGTGATCAGGAAGCAAGAGGGATTGTGATCAGGAAGCACGGGGCATTGTGTTCAGTAGGCAAGGGGTATTGTGATCAGTGAACAACGGGTACTGTGATGTGTAAACAGGGTTCATTCTGAAAAGTAAGCAGGGGGCGATGGGATCAGGAAGTAAGGGTCATTGTGATCAGTAAGCAGGGAGCATTGTAATCATTCATCAGGGGGTATTGTGATCAGAAACAGGGTTCATTATGATCAAGAACAAGCGGCATTGTGATCAGTAAAGAAGGGTCATTGTGATCACAAAGCAGGGGCATTGTGATCAGTAACAGGGGTATTGTGATCAGGAAGCAAGGGTAATTGTGATCAGGAAGCAATAGTTATTGTTTTCAGGAAGCAAAGGGCATTGTGATAAGTAGGCAAGGGGAATTTTGATCAGGAAGCTGAGGTAATGTGATCAGGAAGCTAAGGGCATTGTGATCACTTGGGAAGGGATATTGTGATCAGTCAACAAGGGGTACTGTGATGTGTAAACAGGGGGCATTCTGAAAAGTCACCAGCCGCATTGTGATCAGAAAGAAAGGGGCATTTTGACCAGTTACCAGGGAGCATTGTAATCACTAATTAGGTTGTATTTTGATCACAAACAGGGGTCATTATGATTAAGAACAAGGGGCATTGTAATCACAAAGCAAGGGGCATTGTGATCAGTAACAGGGGGTTTTGTGAACAGTAAGGATCGGGGATTGTGATCAGGAAGTAAGGGGAATTGAGATCAGGAAGCAGGAGGTATTGTGCTCAGGAGCAAAAGGCATTGTGTTCAGTAGGCAAGGGGTATTGTGATGTGTAACCAGGGGACATTCTGAAAAGTAAGCAGGGGTCATTGTGATCATTAAAGGGGGAATTTTGATCAGGAATAAAGCGGCATTTTGACCAGTAAGCAGGGAGCATTGTAAACACTAATTGGGTGGTATTGTGATCACAAACATGGGCCATTATGATTCAGAACAACGGGCATTGTGATCAGAAAGCAGGGGGCATTGTCATCAGTAACAGGGGGCATTGTGATCACTAAGGATGGGGGATTGTGATCAGGAAGCAAGGGGAATTTTGATCAGGAAGCAAAGGGCATTGTGACGAGTAGGCAAGGCGTATTGCGATCAGGGAACAAGGAGTACTGTGATGTGTAAACAGGGGGCATTCTGATAAGAAAGCAGGGGCATTGTGATCAGGAGAAAAGGGGCATTTTGACCATTAAGCAGCGAGCATTATAATTATTATTCAGGGTGCATTGTGACCACAAACAAGGGTCATTATGATCAAGAGCAAGGGGCATTGTGATCACAAAGCAGGGGGCATTGTGATCAGTAAAGATGGGGAATTGTGATCAGGAAGTAAGGGGATTTGTGATCAGGAAGCAAGAGGGATTGTGATCAGGAAGCACGGGGCATTGTGATCAGTAGGCAAGGGGTATTGTGATCAGTGAACAACGGGTACTGTGATGTGTAAACGGGGTTCATTCTGAAAAGTAAGCAGGGGGCGTTGGGATCAGGAAGTAAGGGTCATTGTGATCAGTAAGCAGGGAGCATTGTAATCACTAATCAGGGGTATTGTGATCAGAAACAGGGGTCTTCATGATGAAGAGCAAGGGGCACTGTTATCACAATGCTGTGGGCATTGTGATCAGTAAAGATGGGAGATTGTGATCAGGAAGCAAGGGGAATTGTGATCAGGAAGCAAGAGGGATTGTGATCAGGAAGCAAAGGCATTGTGATCAGTAGGCAAGGGGTATTGTGATCAGTGAACAAGGGGTACTGTGATGTGTAAACAGGGGGCATTCTGAAAAGTAAGCAGTGGGCATTGTGATCAGGAAAAAAGGGGCATTGTGATCAGTAACTGGGTTATTGTGATCAATAAGAATGTGGAGTTGTGATCAGGAAACAAAGGACATTGTGATCAGTAGGCAAGGGGTATAGTGATAGGTGAACAAAGGATACTGTGATGTGTAAACTGGGGGCATTCTGATAAGTAAGCAGGGGTCATTGTGATCAGGAAGAAAGGGGCATTGTGATCAGTATGCAGGGAGCATTGTAATCACTAATTGGGGTATTGTGATCACAAACAAGGGTCATTATGAACAAGAGCAAGGGGCTTTGTGATCACAAAGCAGGGGACATTGTGCTCAGTTAGGATGTGGAATTGTGATCAGGAAGTAGGGGAATTGTGATCAGGAAGCAAGAGGTATTGTGATCAGGAAGCAAAGGGCATTGTGATCAGTAGGCATGGGGTATTGTAATCAGTGAACAACGGGTACTGTGATGTGTAAACACGGGGCATTGTGACCAGGAAGAAATGCCATCGTGATCAATTAGCAGGGATCACTTTAATCACTCATAAGGTGGTATTATGAGCAGAAACAGTGGTCATTATGATTAAGAACAAGGGGCATTGTGATCACAAAGCAGGCGGCATTTTCATCAGTAACAGGGGGCATTGTGATCACTAAGCATGAGGGATTGTGATCAGTAAGCCAGGGTAATTGTGATCAGGAAGCAAAGGGCATTGTGATCAGTAGGCAAGGGGTATTGTGATCAGTGAACAAGGTGTACGGTGATGTGTAAACAGGGGGCATTGATAACTAAGCAGGGGGCATTGTGGTAAGGAAGAAAGGGGCATTGTGATCAGTATGCAGGGAGCATTGTAATCACTAAGTGTGAAGGAATGTGATCAGGAAGCAAGGAGAATTGTGATCATGAAGCAAAGGGCATTGTGATCAGTAGGCAAAGGGTATTGTGATCGGTGAACAAGGGGTACTGTGACGTGTAAACAGGGGATATTCTGAAAACTAAGCAGGCAGCACTGTGTTCAGTAAAAGGGGGCACTGTGATCAGGAACAATCTGGAATTTTGACCAGAAAGCCGGGAGCATTGTAATCACTAATCAGGGGGTATTGTGATCAGAAACAGGGGTCATTATGATCAAGAACAAGCGGCATTGTGATCAGTAAATAACGGGCATTGTGATCACAAAGCAGGTGCTTTGTGATCATTAACGGGGGTATTGTGATCAGGAAGGAAGGGGAATTGTGATCAGGAAGCCAGAGGTATTGTGATCAGGAAGCAATGGGTATTGTGATCAGTTGCCAAGGGGTATTGTGATCAGTGATCAAGGAGTACTGTGATGTGTAAACAGGGGGCATTCTGAAAAGTAAGCAGTGGGCATTGTGATCAGTAAAAGGGGGCATTGTGATCAGGAACAAAGGGGCATTTTGACCAGTAAGCAGGGAGCATTATAATCACTAATTTGGAGGGATTGTGATCAAAAACAGGGGTCATTATGATTAAGAACAAGGGGCATTGTGATCACAAAGCAGGGGCATTGTGATCAGTAACAGGGGGCATAGTGATCCTTAAGGATGAGGGATTGTGATGAGGAAGCAAAGGGCATTGGCATCAGTAGGCAAGGGGTATTGTGAACGGTGAATAAGTGGTACTGTGGTGTGTAAACGGGATATTCTGAAAAGTATGCAGAATGCATTGTGATCATAAAAGGGGGCAATGTGATCAGGAACAAATGGGCATTTTGACCAGTAAGCAGGGAGCATTGTAATCACTACTCAGGGGGAATTGTGATCAGAAACAGGGGTCATTATAATCAAATACAAGCGACATTGTGATCAGTAAAGACGGGGCATTGTGATCACAATACAGGGGCATTGTTATCATTAACGGGGGTATTGTGATCAGTAAGGATGGGGGATTGTGATCAGGAAATAAGGGGAATTGTGATCAGGAAGCAAGAGGCATTGTGATCAGGAACCAAAGGGCATTGTGAGCAGTAAGCACGGAATATTGTAATCACTAAACATGAGGTATTGTGATCAGAAACAGGGGTCATTATGATCAAGAACAAGCGGTATTCTGATCAGTAAAGAAGGGGCATTGTGATCACAAAGCAGGGGGCATTGTGATCAGTAAAAGGGGGCAGTGTGATCCGGAACAAAGGGGCATTTTGACCAGTAAGCAGGGAGCATTGTAATCACTAATCAGAGAGTATCGTGACCACAAACAAGGGTCATTATTATCAAGAGCAAGGGGCATTGCGATCAGGAAGAATGGGGGATTGTGATCAGGAACCCAGGGGATTGTGATCAGGAAGCACGATATATTGTGATCAGGAAGCAAAGGGCATTGTGATCATTAGGCAAGGGCTATCGTGATCAGTGAACAAGAGGTATGTGATGTGTAAACAGGGCGTATTCTGAAAATTAAGCAGGGGGCACTGAGATCAGTATCGGGGGTGTTGTGATCAGTAAGGATGGGGAATTGTGATCAGGACTCAAGGGCAATTGTGATGAGGAAGCCACAGTTATTGTGATCAGGAAACAAAGGGCATTGTGATCAGTTGCAAGGGGTATTTTGATCAGTGAACAACGCATACTGTGATGTGTAAACAGGGGACAATGTGATCAGGAAGAAAGGGCCATTGTGATCAGTAAGCAGAGAGCATTTTAATCACTCATCAGGGGGTATTGTTATCAGAAACAGTGGTCTTTATGATTAAAAACAATGGGCATTGTGATCACAAAGCAGGGGGTATTGTGATCAGTAACACGGGGCATTGAGATCACTAAAGATGGGGGATTGTGATCAGGAAGCAAGGGGAATTGTGATCAGGAAGCAAGAGGCATTGTGATCAGGAAGCAAAAGGCATTGTGATCAGTAGACAAGGTGTATTGTGATCAGCCTACAAGGGGTACTGTGATGTGTAACAGGGGGCATTCTGAAAAGTAAGCAGGGGGCATTGTGGTCAGTAAAAGGGGGCATTTTATCAGGAAGAATGGGGCATTGTGATCCGTAAGCAGGGAGCATTCTAATCACTAATCAGAGGGTATTGTGATCAGAAACAAGGGGCATTATGGTCAAGAACCAGGGGCATTGTGATAAAAAAACAAGTGGCATTGTGATCACAAAGTAGGGGGCATTGTGATCAGTAACGGAGTATTGTGATCAGTAAGAATGGGCGATTTTGATCAGGAAGCAAGGGGAATTTGATCAGGAAGCAAGAGGCATTGTGATCAGGAAGCAAAGGGCATTGTGATCAGTAGGCAAGGGGTATTGTGATCAGCGAACAAGGGGTACTGTGATGTGTAACAGGGGGCATTCTGAAAAGTAAGCAGGGGGCATTGTGGTCAGTAAAAGGGGGCATTTTGATCAGGAAGAATGGGGCATTGTGATCCGTAAGCAGGGAGCATTCTAATCACTAATCAGGGGGTATTGTGATCAGAAACAAGGGGCATTATGGTTAAGAACCAGGGGCATTGTGATAAAAAAACAAGGGGCATTGTGATCACAAAGTAGGGGGCATTGTGATCAGTAACGGGGTATTGTGATCAGTAAGAATGGGCGATTTTGATCAGGACGTAAGGGGAATTGTGATCAGGAAGCAAAGAGCATTGTGAGCAGTAGGCAAGGGGTGTTGTGATAATTGATCAAAGGTACTGTGATGTGTAAACAGGGGGCATTCTGATAAGTAAGCAGGGGCATTGTGATCAGGAAGAAAGCGGCATTGTGATCAGTATGCAGGAGCATTGTAATCACTAATCGGGGTATTGTGATCACAAACAAGGTTCATTATGATCAAGAGCAAGGGGCTTTGTGATCACAAAGCAGGGGGCATTGTGCTCAGTTAGGATGTGGAATTGTGATCAGTAAGAACGGGGGATTGTGATCAGGAACCCAGGGGAATTGTGATCATGAAGCAAGAGATATTGTGATCAGGAAGCAAAGGGCATTGTGAGAAGTAGGCAAGGGGTATTGTGATCAGTGAACAAGGGGTACTGTGATGTGAAACAGGGGGCATTCTGAAAAGTAAGCAGGGGGCATTGTGGTCAGTAAAAGGATCATTTTGATCAGGAAGAATGTGGCATTGTGATCAGTAAGCAGGGAGCGTTCTAATCACTAATCAGGGGGTATTGTGATCAGAAACAAGGGGCATTATGGTCAAGAACAAGGGGCATTGTGATAAAAAAACAAGGGGCATTTTGATCACAAAGCAGGGTTCACTGTGATCAGTAACGGGGTATTGTGATCAGTAAGAATGGGGGATTTTGATCAGGAAGTAAGGGGAATTGTGATCAGGAAGCAAGAGTCATTGTGATCAGGAAGCAAAGAGCATTGTGAGCAGTAGGCAAGGGGTATTGTGATAATTGATCAAGGGTACTGTAATGTGTAAACAGGGGGCATTGTGATAAGTAAGCAGGGGCATTGTGATCAGGAAGAAAGCGGCATTGTGATCAGTAAGCACGGAATATTGTAATCACTATACAGGAGGTATTGTGATCAGAAACAGGGGTCATTATGATCAAGAACAAGCGGCAATGTGATCAGTTAAGAAGGGGTATTGTGATCACAAATCAGGGGGCATTGTGATCAGGAAAAAAGGGGCATTTTGAGCAGAAAGCAGGGAGCATTGTAATCACTAATGAAGGGGTTTTTGATCACAACAAGTGTCATTATGATCAAGAGCATGTGGCATTGTGATCACAAAGCAGGAGGCATTGTGATCAGTAAGGATGGGGAATTGTGAACAGGAAATAGCAGAATTGTGATCACGAAGCAAGAGGTATTGTGATCAGGAAGCAAAGGGCATTGTGATCAGTACGCAAGGGGTATTGTGATCAATGAAGTATGCGTACGGCATGTGTAAACAGGGGGCAATGTGATCAGGAAGAAAGGGACATTGTGAGTAGTAAGCAGGGAGCATTGTAATCATTCATCAGGGGGTATTGTGATCAGAAACAGGGTTCATTATGATCAAGAACAAGCGGCATTGTGATCAGTAAAAAGGTTCATTGTGATCACAAAGCAGGGGCATTGTGATCAGTAACAGGGGTATTGTGATCAGGAAGCAAGGGTAATTGTGATCAGGAAGCAATAGTTATTGTTTTCAGGAAGCAAAGGGCATTGTGATCAGTAGGAAAGGGGAATTTTGATCAGGAAGCTGAGGTAATGTGATCAGGAAGCTAAGTGCATTGTGATCACTTGGGAAGGGATATTGTGATCAGTCAACAAGGGGTACTGTGATGTGTAAACAGGGGGCATTCTTAAAAGTCACCAGGCGCATTGTGATCAGAAAGAAAGGGGCATTTTGACCAGTTACCAGGGAGCATTGTAATCACTAATTAGGTGGTATTTTGATCACAAACAGGGTTCATTATGATTAAGAACAAGGGGCATTGTAATCACAAAGCAAGGGGCATTGTGATCAGTAACAGGGGGTATTGTGAACAGTAAGGATGGGGGATTGTGATCAGGAAGTAAGGGGAATTGAGATCAGGAAGCAAGAGGTATTGTGCTCAGGAGCAAAAGGCATTGTGTTCAGTAGGCAAGGGGTATTGTGATGTGTAAACAGGGGACATTCTGAAAAGTAAGCAGGGGTCATTGTGATCATTAAAAGGGGGAATTTTGATAAGGAATAAAGGGGCATTTTGACCAGTAAGCAGGGAGCATTGTAATAACTAATTGGGTGGTGTTGTGATCACAAACATGGGCCATTATGATTAAGAACAAGGGGCATTGTGATCACAAAGCAGGGGGCATTGTCATCAGTAACAGGGGGCATTGTGATCACTAAGGATGGGGGATTGTGATCAGGAAGCAAGGGGAATTTTGATCAGGAATCAAAGGGCATTGTGACCAGTAGGCAAGGCGTATTGCGATCAGGGAACAAGGGGTAACGTGATGTGTAAAGACGGGGCATTCTGATAAGCATGCAGTGGGCAATGTGATCAGGAAGAAAGGTGAATTGTGATCAGGAAGCAAGGGGAATTGTGATCAGGAAGCAAGAGTTATTGTGATCAGGAAGCAAAGGGCATTGTGAGCAGTAGGCAAGGGGTATTGTGATCAGAGCACAAGGGGTACTGTGATTTGTAAACAGGGGGCATTCTGATAAGTAAGCAGGGGCATTGTGATCAGGAGAAAAGGGGCATTTTGACCAAAAAGCAGGGAGCATTGTAATTACTATTCAGGGTGCATTGTGACCACAAACAAGGGTCATTATGATCAAGAGCCTGGGGCATTGTGATCACAAAGCAGGGGGCATTGTGATCAGTAAAGATGGGGAATTGTGATCAGGAAATAAGGGAATTTGTGATCAGGAAGCAAGGGGAATTTTGATCAGGAAGCAAAGGGCATTGTGACCAGTAGGCAAGGCGTATTGCGATCAGGGAACAAGGGGTAACGTGATGTGTAAAGACGGGGCATTCTGATAAGCATGCAGGGGGCAATGTGATCAGGAAGAAAGGTGAATTGTGATCAGGAAGCAAAGGGAATTGTGATCAGGAAGCAAGGGTTATTGTGATCAGTAGGCAAGGGGTATTGTGATCAGTGAACAACGGGTACTGTGATGTGTAAACAGGGTGCATTCTGAAAAGTAAGCAGGGGGCGTTGTGATCAGGAAGAAAGGGTCATTGTGATCAGTAAGCAGGGAGCATTGTAATCACTAATCAGGGGTATTGTGATCAGAAACAGGGGTCTTCATGATCAAGAGCAAGGGGCACTCTGATCACAATGCAGTGGGCATTGTGATCAGTAAAGATGGGCGATTGTGATCAGGAAGCAAGGGGAATTGTGATCAGGAAGCAAGAGGGATTGTGATCAGGAAGCAAAGGCATTGTGATCAGTAGGCAAGGGGTATTGTGATCAGGGAACAAGGGGTACTGTGATGTGTAAACAGGGGGCATTCTGAAAAGTAAGCAGTGGGCATTGTGATCAGGAAAAAAGGGGCATTGTGATCAGTAACTGGGTTATTGTGATCAATAAGAATGTGGAGTTGTGATCAGGAAACAAAGGACATTGTGATCAGTAGGCAAGGGGTATAGTGATAGGTGAACAAGGGGTACTGTGATGTGTAAACTGGGGGCATTCTGATAAGTAAGCAGTGGTCATTGTGATCAGGAAGAAAGGGGCATTGTGATCAGTATGCAGGGAGCATTGTAATCACTAATCGGGGTATTGTGATCACAAACAAGGGTCATTATGATCAAGAGCAAGGGGCTTTGTGATCACAAAGCAGGGGGCATTGTGCTCAGTTAGGATGTGGAATTGTGATCAGGAAGTAGGGGAATTGTGATCAGGAAGCAATAGGTATTGTGATCAGGAAGCAAAGGGCATTGTGATCAGTAGGCATGTGGTATTGTAATCAGTGAACTACAGGTACTGTGATGTGTAAACAGGGGGCATTGTGACCAGGAAGAAATGCCATCGTGATCAATTAGCAGGGATCACTTTAATCACTCATAAGGTGGTATTATGATCAGAAACAGTGGTCATTATGATTAAGAACAAGGGGCATTGTCATCACAAAGCAGGGGGCATTTTCATCAGTAACAGGGGGCATTGTGATCACTAAGCATGAGGGATTGTGATCAGTAAGCCAGGGTAATTGTGATCAGGAAGCAAAGGGCATTGTGATCAGTAGGCAAGGGGTATTGTGATCAGTGAACAAGGTGTACGGTGATGTGTAAACAGGGGGCATTCTGATAACTAAGCAGGGAGCATTGTGGTAAGGAAGAAAGGGGCATTGGGATCAGTATGCAGGGAGCATTGTAATCACTAATGGTGAGGGAATGTGATTAGGAAGCAAGGAGAATTGTGATCATGAAGCAAAGGGCATTGGGATCAGTATGCAAAGGGTATTGTGATCGGTGAACAAGGGGTACTGTGACGTGTAAACAGGGGATATTCTGAAAACAAAGCAGGCAGCATTGTGATCAGTAAAAGGGGGCACTGTGATCAGGAAAAAACTGGCATTTTGACCAGTAAGCCGGGAGCATTGTAATCACTAATCAGGGGGTACTGTGATCAGAAAAAGGGGTCATTATGATCAAGAACAAGCGGCATTGTGATCATTAAAGAACGGGCATTGTGATCACAAAGCAGGCGCTTTGTGATCATTAACGGGGGTATTGTGATCAGGAAGGAAGGGGAAATGTGATCACCAAGCCAGAGGTATTGTGATCAGGAAGCAAAGGGCATTGTGATCAGTTGGCAAGGGGTATTGTGATCAGTGAACAAGGGGTACTGTGATGTGTAAACAGGGGGCATTCTGAAAAGTAAGCAGTGGGCATTGTGATCAGTAAAAGGGGGCATTGTGATCAGGAACAAAGGGGCATTTTGACCAGTAAGCAGGGAGCATTATAATCACTAATTTGGGGGGATTGTGATCAAAAACAGGGGTCATTATGATTAAGAACAAGGGGCATTGTGATCACAAAGCAGGGGCATTGTGATCAGTAACACGGGGCATAGTGATCCTTAAGGATCGGGGATTGTGATGAGGAAGCAAAGGGCATTGGCATCAGTAGGCAAGGGGTATTGTGATCGGTGAATAAGGGGTACTGTGGTCTGTAAACGGGATATTCTGAAAAGTATGCAGGATGCATTGTGATCAGAAAAGGGGGCATTGTGATCAGGAACAAATGGGCATTTTGACCAGTAAGCAGGGAGCATTGTAATCACTAATCAGGGGGAATTGTGATCAGAAACAGGGGTCATTATGATTAAGTACAAGCGACATTGTGATCAGTAAAGACGGGGCATTGTGATCACAATGCAGGGGCATTGTTATCATTAACGTGGGTATTGTGATCAGTAAGGTTGGGGGATTGTGATCAGGAAATAAGGGGAATTGTGATCAGGAAGCAAGAGGCATTGTGATCAGGAACCAAAGGGCATTGTGAGCAGTAAGCACGGAATATTGTAATCACTAAACATGAGGTATTGTGATCAGAAACAGGGGTCATTATGATCAAGAACAAGTGGCATTGTGATCAGTAAAGAAGGGGCATTGTGATCACTAAGCAGGGGGCATTGTGATCAGTAAAATGGGGCAGTGTGATCGGGAAGAAAGGGGCATTTTGACCAGTAAGCAGGGAGCATTGTAATCACTAATCAGAGGTTATCGTGACCACAAACAAGGGTCATTATTATCAAGAGCAAGGGGCATTGCGATCAGGAAGAATGGGGGATTGTGATCAAGAACCCAGGGAATTGTGATCAGGAAGCAAGATATATTCTGATCAGGAAGCAAAGGGCATTGTGATCATTAGGCAAGGGCTATCGTGATCAGTGAACAAGAGGTATGTGATGTGTAAACATGGCATATTCTGAAAATTAAGCAGGGGGCACTGAGATCAGTATCGGGGGTATTGTGATCAGTAAGGATGGGGGATTGTGATCAGGACGCAAGGGCAATTGTGATCAGGAAGCCACAGTTATTGTGATCAGGAAACAAAGGGCATTGTGATCAGTAGGCAAGGGGTATTTTGATCAGTGAACAATGCGTACTGTGATGAGTAAACAGGGGGCAATGTGATCAGGAAGAAAGGGCCATTGTGATCAGTAAGCAGTGAGCATTTTAATCACTCATCAGGGGGTATTGTTATCAGAAACAGTGGTCATTATGATTAAGAACAAGGGGCATTGTGATCACAAGCATGGGGTATTGTGATCAGTAACACGGGGCATTGTGATCACTAAAGATGGGGGATTGTGATCAGTAAGCAAGGGGAATTGTTATCAGGAAGCAAGAGGCATTGTGATCAGGAAGCAAAGGGCATTGTGAGAAGTAGGCAATGGGTATTGTGATCAGCGAACAAGGGGTACTGTGATGTGTAAACAGGGGGCATTCTGAAAAGTCACCAGGCGCATTGTGATCAGAAAGAAAGGGGCATTTTGACCAGTTACCAGGGAGCATTGTAATCACTAATTAGGTGGTATTTTGATCACAAACAGGGGTAATTATGATTAAGAACAAGGGGCATTGTAATCACAAAGCAAGGGGCATTGTGATCAGTAACAGGGGGTATTGTGAACAGTAAGGATGGGGGATTGTGATCAGGAAGTAATGGGAATTGAGATCAGGAAGCAAGAGGTATTGTGCTCAGGAGCAAAAGGCATTGTGTTCAGTAGGCAAGGGGTATTGTGATGTGTAAACAGTGGACATTCTGAAAAGTAATCAGGGGTCATTGTGATCAATAAAAGGGGAATTTTGATCAGGAATAAAGGGGCATTTTGACCAGTAAGCAGGGAGCATTGTAATCACTAATTGGGTGGTATTGTGATCACAAACATGGGCCATTATGATTCAGAACAAGGGGCATTGTGACCAGTAGGCAAGGGGTATTGTGATCAGTGAACAAGGTGTACTGTGATGTGTAAACATGGTGCATTCTGAAAAGTAAGCAGGGGGCGTTGTGATCAGGAAGAAAGGGTCATTGTGATCAGTAACCAGGGAGCATTGTAATCACTAATCAGGGGTATTGTGATCAGAAACAGGGGTCTTCATGATCAAGAGCAAGGGGCACTCTGATCACAATGCAGTGGGCATTGTTTTCAGTAAAGATGGGCGATTGTGATCAGGAAGCAAGGGGAATTGTGATCAGGAAGCAAGAGGGATTGTGATCAGGAAGCAAAGGCATTGTGATCTGTAGGCAAGGGTTATTGTGATCAGTGAACAAGGGGTACTGTTATGTGTAAACAGGGGGCATTCTGAAAAGTAAGCAGTGGGCATTGTGATCAGGAAAAAAGGGGCATTGTTATCAGTAACTGGGTTATTGTGATCAATAAGAATGTGGAGTTGTGATCAGGAAACAAAGGACATTGTGATCAGTAGGCAAGGGGTATAGTGATAGGTGAACAAGGGGTACTTTGATGTGTAAACTGGGGGCATTCTGATAAGTAAGCAGGGGTCATTGTGATCAGGAAGAAAGGGGCACTGTGATCAGTATGCAGGAGCATTGTAATCACTAATCGGGGTATTGTGATCACAAACAAGGGTCATTATGATCAAGAGCAAGGGGCTTTGTGATCACAAAGCAGGGGGCATTGTGCTCAGTTAGGATGTGGAATTGTGATCAGTAAGAATGGGGGATTGTGATCAGGAACCCAGGGGAATTGTGATCATGAAGCAAGAGATATTGTGATCAGGAAGCAAAGGGCATTGTGATCAGTAGGCAAGGAGTATCGTGATCAGTGAATAAGGGGTACTGTGATGTGTAAACAGGGGGCAAAGTGATCAGGAAGAAACGGCCATTGTGATCAGTAAGCAGGGAGCATTTTAATCACTCATCAGGGGGTATTGTTATCAGAAAAAAAGGTCATTATGATTAATAACAAGGGGCATTGCGATCACAAACCAGGGGACATTTTGAGTTAGGTTTAGCGACAGTGTTAGTGTTAGGGTTAGGGTTAGGTTAGGGTTAGAGAGACAGTAAGGGTCAGAGTTAGGATTACCGACAGTGTTAGGTTTAGGATTAATATTAGAGGCAGAGTTCGGGTTAAGGTTAGCCTTATGGTTTGAAACAGATTAGGTTGTGTGATAGTGTTAGTATTAGTGACAGGCTTAGTGTTAGGGTTAAGGTTAGGTTTAGAGACAGTGTTAGGGTTAGCTTTGGAGTTGAGTTTAGTGTTAGGATTCAGTTTAGGGCTAGGGTTAGTGTTAGAGACAGGGTGGCCTTCGGATTAGGGTAGGGTTAGGGTCAGGCACAGGGATAGGGATATAGTTATGGTTAGGGTTGGGATTAGAGACAGGTTTTAGGTTAGGGTCAGGGTTAGAGACAGGTATGGTAAGGGTTAGGGTCAAGGTATAGGTTAAGATTAGGGACAGGTTACAGTTAGGTATAGGGTTAGGAACAATATTAGGGCTAGGTTTGAGGTGTATGTTAGTGTCAGGGTTAGGTCTGAAGTAGGATTAGAGTTAGGGTTAGAATTAGAGTTAGGGGAACGTTAAGGATTAAGGATAGGTTTAGGGTTAACGTTAGGGACAGGAATAGGGTCAGTGTTAGGGTTATGATTAGGGATAGGTACAGAGTTAGGTTTAAGGGTAGGAACAGGCTTATGGGATCGGATTAGAGTTAGGGTTTATGACACAATTAGGGTCACGGTTAGAGATACGCTTAGCTTTCCCGACATGGTTAGATTTAGGGTTACTCTTACCGTTAAGTTTAGGGACAGGTTAACGGTTAGTGTTAGAGTTAGGGTCAGGGCTAAGGTTAGGTTTACGGTTCCATTTACATTTAGGTTTATGGTTAAAGACAGGCTAGGGTTCTGGTTAGGATTAGGGTTTCCGTTAAAATTAGGGACACAGTTAAGCTTAGTGTAAGGTTTAGGGTTAGTGATAAAGACACGGTTTGGTTTAGGTTATGGGTTCGGGTGAGATTCAGTGTTAGGGACAGGTTAGGGTAGGATTAGTGTTAGGGGTAGAGACAGGTTTCGGGTTAGAGTTACAAAATTGGTTATGAGTAAGTGTAAAAACAGGGTTAGGGTTAGTGAAGTTGTTAGGGTTAGGGTTAGGGTTAGCTACAGGGTTAAGTATAAGGAGAAGGTTAGTTTTGGGGTTTGTGTGAAGTTTAGAAAAAGGGTTATTTTCAGATTTCGGTTTAGGAAAAGGGTTACGATAACAGGGTTTGTATTAAGAACAGTATGCATGGTATGCACACGGATGGCTTAGGGTTCGCATGAGGGTGAGGAATACAATAGGGGTTTTCATTTGACATAGGGAAGGTCTTAGATTTAGAGACAAGGTTAAGGTTAGGGACAGGATTATGGTTAGAGACAAGATGAAGTTTAGGGACACTGTCAGGGTTAGTGTTAAGTTTAAGTTTAGGGTTACCGTTAGGGTTAGGGACAAAATTAGGGTTAGGGTTATGGACAGTGTTAGGTTTAGGGTTAAAGTTAGGGTCAGCGCTCAAGTTAAGGTTAGGGTTTAGGGATAGGGTTAGGGTTGGGGTTAAGGTTAGGGTTAGGGTTAGGGAAACGATTCGGGTTTGGAACATGGTTAAGTTTAGTGTTCAGTTTATAGTTAAGTTTTGGTTTTGGCTGATGGTTAAGGTTAGGTTTAGAGACAGGTTTAGTGACAGGGTGAGTGTTAGAGTTAAGTTTAGAGCGACGTTAGGGGTCAGAGTTAGGTTTAGCGACAGTGTTATGTTTAGGGTTAGGGTTAGGGTTAGGGTTAGGGTTTAGCGTTAGGGTTAGGTACAGGATTAGGGTTTGAGACATGGTTAGGTTTTGTGTTAGGGTTAGTTTTAGGGTTAGGGTTAGGGTTTAGGGTTAGGTTTAGGGTTACGGTTAGGGACCGGATTAGGGTTTGGGACATGGTTAGGTTTAGTGTTAGGGTTATAGTTAAGTTTTGGTTCTGGCTGATGGTTAAGGTTAGGTTAGGGTTAGGGTTAGGGTTAGGTTTTAGGGATAGGGTTAGGGTTAGGGTTAGGGTTTAGGTTTAGGGTTATGGTTAAGTTTGGGGTTTAGGGTTTAGGGTTAGGGTTAGGGTTAGCGATAGGTTTAGGGTTAGGGACAGGATTAGGGTTGGGGACATGGTTAGGTTTAGTGTTAGGGTTATAGTAAAGTTTAGGTTTTGTCTGATGCTTAAGTTTAGGTTTAGGGACAGGGTTAGTGACAGGGTGACGGTTAGAGTTAAGGTTGGAGAGACGGTAAGGGTCAGAGTTAGGTTTAGCGACAGTGTTAGGGTTAGGGTTAATATTAGAGGCAGAGTTAGGGTTAAGGTTAGCGTTAGGGTTAGCGTTCGTGTTAGGATTAGGGTTAGGTACAGAGTTGGGAAGAGTGTTAGGGCTCCATTTAGAGTTAGGTCTAGGGATACGTTTAGATTTAGGTTTTGGGTTAGGAAAAGGGTTAGCTACAGGGGCAGGAATAGGGTAGGGACACAGTGAGTGTTAGAGTTAGGATTAGGGTTAGGGTTAGGGTTTGGGTTAGGGTTAGGGTTAGGGTTTAGGGTTACAGTTAGGGTTAGTATTAAGGTTTAGGGTTTAGGGTTTAGTGTTTAGGGTTAGGGTTAGCCTTAGGGTTGGGTTAGGTTTAGGGTTAGGGTTTAGGGTTAGGGTTATGGTTAGGGTTAGGGACAGGATTAGGGTTTGGGACATGGTTAGGTTTAGTGTTAGGGTTA
>JAVKSA010000053.1:327289-359789 GCA_031876335.1 Hipposideros larvatus
GTTGAGGGCAAGAGTTAGAGTTACAGTTAGGAACATGGCTAACGTTACGGTTCATGTAAGGGACAGTTTCAGGGTTACGTTTAGTGTTAAGGGTTGGGTTAGAATGGAGGACATGTTTAATGTTAGTGTTAGGGTATCACGCCTGACGTGACATCGACTGGGGAACTTCAGTTACATGGCGAAGAGTTAAGAAACACCAGAGCCAAAAATAGTGTTTCTGTGGGCCAGTGTTCTCATCTCTGAGGCCCATGCCTTAATACTGTGGGCGCATAGCTTTTCTTTACAACTGCCACCAAGAAGTCAATTTGAATATCTATACACAGGGGGTTGAATCTATTTGTCTGGCAGCTGCTTCGCCAAAACTCATTGTGATCAAACACAAGTTTTGCTTTCACATGTACGCATGATCCCCCGGATGGACTCAGCATTCCGAGACCACCGGATAAGGAAATTTTACTGCGATCATTCCTTCGGGTCTTAGCATTCCGAGACATTTCCTTATGACGTCAAAGGCTCAGTGCACAGGAGCATTCGAATCGGATGCTCCAAGGTGACATTAGGGTTAGGTTTATAAACAGGATGAAGTTAGGTTTAGGGTTAGGGTTACCGACAGAGTTTGCTTTAGGGTAAGGGACAGGATTAGAACTAGGATTAGGTTTAGAGACACGGTTAGAATTAGGGTTAGTTTTAGGTTTAGTGTTGAAGGACAGAGTTAGGGTTTGGGTTAGCGTTAGGGTTAGGGTTCGTGTTAGGATTAGGGTTAGGGACAGAGTTGGGAAGAGTGTTAGGGCTCCATTTAGAGTTAGGGGTAGGGATACGTTTAGATTTAGGTTTTGGGTTAGAAAAAGGTTTAGCTACAGGGGCAGGGATCGGGTAGGGTCACAGTGAGTGTCAGAGTTAGGATTAGGGTTAGAGTTAAGGTTAGGGTTTGGGTTAGGGTTAGGGTTTCGGGTTAGGTTTAGAGTTAGGGTTAGGGTTAGGGTTTGGGGGTTAGGGTTTAGGGTTAGGGTTAGCGTTAGGGTTAGGGTTTAGGGTTTAGGGTTAGGGACAGGGTTAGGGTTAGGGTTTAGGGTTAGGGTTAGGGTTAGGGGCACAATTAGGGTTTGGGACATGGTTAGGTTTAGTGTTAGGGTTATAGTTAAGTTTTGGTTTTCGCTGATGGTTAAGTTTCGTTTTAGGGACAGGTTTAGTGACAGGGTGAGTGTTACAGTTAAGGTTAGAGAGACGGTAAGGGTCAGAGTTAGGTTTAGCGACAGTGTTAGGGTTAGGGATCGGGTTAGGTTAGGGTTTAGGGTTAGGGTTAGGGTTAGGGTTAGGAATAGGTGAGGGTTAGTGTTTAGATTTTAGGGTTAGGGTTTAGGGATAGGGTTAGGGATAGGGTTAGGGTTAGGGTTAGGGTTTAGGCTTTAGGGTTAGGGTTAGGGTTAGGTTTAGGGTTTAGGGTTAGGTTTAGGGTTGGGTTTGGGTTAGGGTTTAGTGTTTAGGGTTAGGGTTAGCGTTAGGGTTAGGGTTTTGATTTAGGGTTTAGGTTAAGTGTTAGGATTAGGGTTAGGGTTTCGGGTTTAGTGTTAGGGTCAAGGTTAGGGTTAGGTTAGGTACACGATTCCCGTTTGAGACATGGTTATGTTTAGTGTTAGGGTTATAGTTAAGATTAGGTTTTGGCTGATGGTTAAGGTTAGGTTTAGGGACAGGGTTAGTTACAGGGTGAGGGTTAGAGTTAAAGTTAGAGAGACGGTAAGGGTCAGAGTTAGGTTTAGCGACAGTATTAGGTTTAGGGTTAGGGTTAGGTTAGGATTAGGGTTAGGGTTAGGGTTTAGGGTTAGGGTTAGGGTTTTGAGATAGCGTTAGGATTAGGGTTTAGGGTTCGGGTTAGGGTTAAAGTTAGGTTTTAGGGATAGGTTTAGGGTTAGGTTTAGGGTTTAAGGTAGGGATAGGGTTAGGGTTATGGTTTAGGATTTAGGGTTAGGGTTATGGTTAGGATTAGGCTTAGGGTTAGGGACACGATTCGGGTTTGGGACATGGTAAATTCAGTGTTAGGGTTATAGTTAAGTTTAGGTTTTGCCTGATGGTTAAGGTTAGGGTTAGGGACAGGATTAGTGAAAGGGTGAGGGTTAGAGTTAAGGTTAGAGAGACAGTAAGGTTCAGAGTTAGGTTTAGCCACAGTGTTAGGGTTAGGGTTAATATTAGAAGCAGAGTTAGGGTTAAGGTTAGCGTTATGGTTAGAAACAGATTAGGTTGTGTGATAGTGTTAGTATTAGTGACAGGCTTAGTGTTAGGGTTAAGGTTAGGTGTAGAGACAGTGTTAGGGTTAGGTTTGGAGTTGAGTTTAGTGTTAGGTTTCAGTTTAGGGCTACGGTTAGTGTTAGAGTCAGGGTGGCCTTCGGATTAGGGTAGGGATAGGGTCAGGCACAGGGATAGGGATATGGTTATGGTTAGGATTGGGATTAGAGACAGGTTTAAGGTTAGGGTCAGGGTTAGAGACAGGTATGGTTAGGGTTAGGGTCAAGGTATAGGTAAGATTTAGGTTAAGATTAGGGACAGGTTACAGTTAGGTTTAGGGTTAGGAACAAGATTAGGGCTAGGTTTGAGGAGTATGTTAGTGTCAGGGTTAGGTCTGAAGTAGGATTAGAGTTAGGGTTAGAATTAGAGTTAGGGGAACGTTAAGGATTAAGAATAGGTTTAGGGTTAACGTTAGGGACAGGAACAGGGTCAGTGTTAGGGTTAAATTAGGGATAGGTACAGAGTTAGGTTTAAGAGTAGGAACAGGCTTATGGATTGGATTAGGGTTAGGGTTTATGACACAATTAGGGTCACGGATAGAGATACGCTTAGCTTTACCGACATGGTTAGATTTAAGGTTAATCTTAGCGTTAAGTTTAGGGACAGGTTAATGGTTAGTGTTAGTGTTAGGGTCAGGGCTAAGGTTAGGTTTACAGTTCGATTTACATTTAGGGTTATGGTTAAAGACAGGCTAGTGTTCTGGTTAGGATTAGGGTTTCCGTTAAAATTAGGGACACAGTTAAGCTTAGTGTAAGTTTTAGGGGTAGTGATAAAGACACGGTTTGGTTTAGCGTATGGGTTTGGCTGAGATTCAGTGTTAGGGACAGGTTAGGGTAGGATTAGTGTTAGGGGTAGAGACAGGTTTCGGGTTAGAGTTACAAAATTGGTTATGAGTAAGTGTAAAAACAGGGTTAGGGTTAGTGAAGTTGTAAGGGTTAGGGTTAGGGTTAGCTACAGGGTTAAGTTTAGGGAGAAGGTTAGTTTTGGAGTTTGTGTGAAGTTTAGAAAAAGGGTTATTTTCAGATTTTGGTTTAGGAAAAGGGTTACGATAACAGGGTTTGGATTAAGAACCGTATGCATGGTAGGCACACGGATGGCTTAGGGTTCGCATGAGGGTGAGCAATACAATTGGGGTTTTCATTTGACATAGGGGAGGTCTTAGAGTTAGAGACAAGGTTAAGGATAAGGACAGGATTAGGGTTAGAGACAAGATGAAGTTAAGGGACACTGTCAGGGTTAGTGTTAAGTTTAAGTTTAGGGTTACAGTTATGGTTAGGGACAAAATTAGGGTTAGGTTTATGGACAGTGTTAGGTTTAGGGTTAAAGTTAGGGTCAGCGCTCAAGTTAAGGTTAACATTAAGGTTAGGGATAGGTCTAGGGGTAGGGTTAGAAACAAGGTTAGACTTACGGTTAGGATGAGAGGCACGGTTATATTTAAATTAGGGTTCAAAACAGAGTTAAGGGTAGTGTTAGGGTTAGGAATACTTTTTAGGGTTAGGGTTTGGTTTAGCGTTTGTTTTAGGGTTCGGGACAGAGTTCGGGTTACGAACATAGTTAGTGTTAGGTTTAGGGTTAAGCTTAGGGACAGAGTTAGGGTTACATTTAGGGTTAAGGACAGGGTTATGATTAGGTCAGGGTTAGTGTTCAGGACAGAGTCAGGGCAGGACAAGTTTTGCTGTAGGATTATGGTAGGGTTTGGGTTCAGGTTAGGATATGTTAGGGTTAGGGTTAGGGGCATAGCTAGGGTTGAGGGCAGAGTTAGAGTTACAGTTAGGAACATGGCTAACGTTACGGTTCATGTAAGGGACAGTTTCAGGGTTACGTTTAGTGTTAAGGGTTGGGTTAGAATGGAGGACATGTTTAATGTTAGTGTTAGGGTATCACGCCTGACGTGACATCGACTGGGGAACTTCAGTTACATGGCGAAGAGTTAAGAAACACCAGAGCCAAAAATAGTGTTTCTGTGGGCCAGTGTTCTCATCTCTGAGGCCCAAGCCTTAATACTGTGGGCGCATAGCTTTTCTTTACAACTGCCACCAAGAAGTCAATTTGAATATCTATACACAGGGGGTTGAATCTATTTGTCTGGCAGCTGCTTCGCCAAAACTCATTGTGATCAAACACAAGTTTTGCTTTCACATGTACGCATGATCCCCCGGATGGACTCAGCATTCCGAGACCACCGGATAAGGAAATTTTACTGCGATCATTCCTTCGGGTCTTAGCATTCCGAGACATTTCCTTATGACGTCAAAGGCTCAGTGCACAGGAGCATTCGAATCGGATGCTCCAAGGTGACATTAGGGTTAGGTTTATAAACAGGATGAAGTTAGGTTTAGGGTTAGGGTTACCGACAGAGTTTGCTTTAGGGTAAGGGACAGGATTAGAACTAGGATTAGGTTTAGAGACACGGTTAGAATTAGGGTTAGTTTTAGGTTTAGTGTTGAAGGACAGAGTTAGGGTTTGGGTTAGCGTTAGGGTTAGGGTTCGTGTTAGGATTAGGGTTAGGGACAGAGTTGGGAAGAGTGTTAGGGCTCCATTTAGAGTTAGGGGTAGGGATACGTTTAGATTTAGGTTTTGGGTTAGAAAAAGGTTTAGCTACAGGGGCAGGGATCGGGTAGGGTCACAGTGAGTGTCAGAGTTAGGATTAGGGTTAGAGTTAAGGTTAGGGTTTGGGTTAGGGTTAGGGTTTCGGGTTAGGTTTAGAGTTAGGGTTAGGGTTAGGGTTTGGGGGTTAGGGTTTAGGGTTAGGGTTAGCGTTAGGGTTAGGGTTTAGGGTTTAGGGTTAGGGACAGGGTTAGGGTTAGGGTTTAGGGTTAGGGTTAGGGTTAGGGGCACAATTAGGGTTTGGGACATGGTTAGGTTTAGTGTTAGGGTTATAGTTAAGTTTTGGTTTTCGCTGATGGTTAAGTTTCGTTTTAGGGACAGGTTTAGTGACAGGGTGAGTGTTACAGTTAAGGTTAGAGAGACGGTAAGGGTCAGAGTTAGGTTTAGCGACAGTGTTAGGGTTAGGGATCGGGTTAGGTTAGGGTTTAGGGTTAGGGTTAGGGTTAGGGTTAGGAATAGGTGAGGGTTAGTGTTTAGATTTTAGGGTTAGGGTTTAGGGATAGGGTTAGGGATAGGGTTAGGGTTAGGGTTAGGGTTTAGGCTTTAGGGTTAGGGTTAGGGTTAGGTTTAGGGTTTAGGGTTAGGTTTAGGGTTGGGTTTGGGTTAGGGTTTAGTGTTTAGGGTTAGGGTTAGCGTTAGGGTTAGGGTTTTGATTTAGGGTTTAGGTTAAGTGTTAGGATTAGGGTTAGGGTTTCGGGTTTAGTGTTAGGGTCAAGGTTAGGGTTAGGTTAGGTACACGATTCCCGTTTGAGACATGGTTATGTTTAGTGTTAGGGTTATAGTTAAGATTAGGTTTTGGCTGATGGTTAAGGTTAGGTTTAGGGACAGGGTTAGTTACAGGGTGAGGGTTAGAGTTAAAGTTAGAGAGACGGTAAGGGTCAGAGTTAGGTTTAGCGACAGTATTAGGTTTAGGGTTAGGGTTAGGTTAGGATTAGGGTTAGGGTTAGGGTTTAGGGTTAGGGTTAGGGTTTTGAGATAGCGTTAGGATTAGGGTTTAGGGTTCGGGTTAGGGTTAAAGTTAGGTTTTAGGGATAGGTTTAGGGTTAGGTTTAGGGTTTAAGGTAGGGATAGGGTTAGGGTTATGGTTTAGGATTTAGGGTTAGGGTTATGGTTAGGATTAGGCTTAGGGTTAGGGACACGATTCGGGTTTGGGACATGGTAAATTCAGTGTTAGGGTTATAGTTAAGTTTAGGTTTTGCCTGATGGTTAAGGTTAGGGTTAGGGACAGGATTAGTGAAAGGGTGAGGGTTAGAGTTAAGGTTAGAGAGACAGTAAGGTTCAGAGTTAGGTTTAGCCACAGTGTTAGGGTTAGGGTTAATATTAGAAGCAGAGTTAGGGTTAAGGTTAGCGTTATGGTTAGAAACAGATTAGGTTGTGTGATAGTGTTAGTATTAGTGACAGGCTTAGTGTTAGGGTTAAGGTTAGGTGTAGAGACAGTGTTAGGGTTAGGTTTGGAGTTGAGTTTAGTGTTAGGTTTCAGTTTAGGGCTACGGTTAGTGTTAGAGTCAGGGTGGCCTTCGGATTAGGGTAGGGATAGGGTCAGGCACAGGGATAGGGATATGGTTATGGTTAGGATTGGGATTAGAGACAGGTTTAAGGTTAGGGTCAGGGTTAGAGACAGGTATGGTTAGGGTTAGGGTCAAGGTATAGGTAAGATTTAGGTTAAGATTAGGGACAGGTTACAGTTAGGTTTAGGGTTAGGAACAAGATTAGGGCTAGGTTTGAGGAGTATGTTAGTGTCAGGGTTAGGTCTGAAGTAGGATTAGAGTTAGGGTTAGAATTAGAGTTAGGGGAACGTTAAGGATTAAGAATAGGTTTAGGGTTAACGTTAGGGACAGGAACAGGGTCAGTGTTAGGGTTAAATTAGGGATAGGTACAGAGTTAGGTTTAAGAGTAGGAACAGGCTTATGGATTGGATTAGGGTTAGGGTTTATGACACAATTAGGGTCACGGATAGAGATACGCTTAGCTTTACCGACATGGTTAGATTTAAGGTTAATCTTAGCGTTAAGTTTAGGGACAGGTTAATGGTTAGTGTTAGTGTTAGGGTCAGGGCTAAGGTTAGGTTTACAGTTCGATTTACATTTAGGGTTATGGTTAAAGACAGGCTAGTGTTCTGGTTAGGATTAGGGTTTCCGTTAAAATTAGGGACACAGTTAAGCTTAGTGTAAGTTTTAGGGGTAGTGATAAAGACACGGTTTGGTTTAGCGTATGGGTTTGGCTGAGATTCAGTGTTAGGGACAGGTTAGGGTAGGATTAGTGTTAGGGGTAGAGACAGGTTTCGGGTTAGAGTTACAAAATTGGTTATGAGTAAGTGTAAAAACAGGGTTAGGGTTAGTGAAGTTGTAAGGGTTAGGGTTAGGGTTAGCTACAGGGTTAAGTTTAGGGAGAAGGTTAGTTTTGGAGTTTGTGTGAAGTTTAGAAAAAGGGTTATTTTCAGATTTTGGTTTAGGAAAAGGGTTACGATAACAGGGTTTGGATTAAGAACCGTATGCATGGTAGGCACACGGATGGCTTAGGGTTCGCATGAGGGTGAGCAATACAATTGGGGTTTTCATTTGACATAGGGGAGGTCTTAGAGTTAGAGACAAGGTTAAGGATAAGGACAGGATTAGGGTTAGAGACAAGATGAAGTTAAGGGACACTGTCAGGGTTAGTGTTAAGTTTAAGTTTAGGGTTACAGTTATGGTTAGGGACAAAATTAGGGTTAGGTTTATGGACAGTGTTAGGTTTAGGGTTAAAGTTAGGGTCAGCGCTCAAGTTAAGGTTAACATTAAGGTTAGGGATAGGTCTAGGGGTAGGGTTAGAAACAAGGTTAGACTTACGGTTAGGATGAGAGGCACGGTTATATTTAAATTAGGGTTCAAAACAGAGTTAAGGGTAGTGTTAGGGTTAGGAATACTTT
The DNA here is from genome assembly GCA_031876335.1 of Hipposideros larvatus. Lineage (NCBI taxonomy): Eukaryota > Metazoa > Chordata > Mammalia > Chiroptera > Hipposideridae > Hipposideros > Hipposideros larvatus. The sequence continues at coordinate 335,082 of JAVKSA010000053.1, forward strand.
TTAGGGTTAGGGTTTGGTTTAGCGTTTGTTTTAGGGTTCGGGACAGAGTTCGGGTTACGAACATAGTTAGTGTTAGGTTTAGGGTTAAGCTTAGGGACAGAGTTAGGGTTACATTTAGGGTTAAGGACAGGGTTATGATTAGGTCAGGGTTAGTGTTCAGGACAGAGTCAGGGCAGGACAAGTTTTGCTGTAGGATTATGGTAGGGTTTGGGTTCAGGTTAGGATATGTTAGGGTTAGGGTTAGGGGCATAGCTAGGGTTGAGGGCAGAGTTAGAGTTACAGTTAGGAACATGGCTAACGTTACGGTTCATGTAAGGGACAGTTTCAGGGTTACGTTTAGTGTTAAGGGTTGGGTTAGAATGGAGGACATGTTTAATGTTAGTGTTAGGGTATCACGCCTGACGTGACATCGACTGGGGAACTTCAGTTACATGGCGAAGAGTTAAGAAACACCAGAGCCAAAAATAGTGTTTCTGTGGGCCAGTGTTCTCATCTCTGAGGCCCAAGCCTTAATACTGTGGGCGCATAGCTTTTCTTTACAACTGCCACCAAGAAGTCAATTTGAATATCTATACACAGGGGGTTGAATCTATTTGTCTGGCAGCTGCTTCGCCAAAACTCATTGTGATCAAACACAAGTTTTGCTTTCACATGTACGCATGATCCCCCGGATGGACTCAGCATTCCGAGACCACCGGATAAGGAAATTTTACTGCGATCATTCCTTCGGGTCTTAGCATTCCGAGACATTTCCTTATGACGTCAAAGGCTCAGTGCACAGGAGCATTCGAATCGGATGCTCCAAGGTGACATTAGGGTTAGGTTTATAAACAGGATGAAGTTAGGTTTAGGGTTAGGGTTACCGACAGAGTTTGCTTTAGGGTAAGGGACAGGATTAGAACTAGGATTAGGTTTAGAGACACGGTTAGAATTAGGGTTAGTTTTAGGTTTAGTGTTGAAGGACAGAGTTAGGGTTTGGGTTAGCGTTAGGGTTAGGGTTCGTGTTAGGATTAGGGTTAGGGACAGAGTTGGGAAGAGTGTTAGGGCTCCATTTAGAGTTAGGGGTAGGGATACGTTTAGATTTAGGTTTTGGGTTAGAAAAAGGTTTAGCTACAGGGGCAGGGATCGGGTAGGGTCACAGTGAGTGTCAGAGTTAGGATTAGGGTTAGAGTTAAGGTTAGGGTTTGGGTTAGGGTTAGGGTTTCGGGTTAGGTTTAGAGTTAGGGTTAGGGTTAGGGTTTGGGGGTTAGGGTTTAGGGTTAGGGTTAGCGTTAGGGTTAGGGTTTAGGGTTTAGGGTTAGGGACAGGGTTAGGGTTAGGGTTTAGGGTTAGGGTTAGGGTTAGGGGCACAATTAGGGTTTGGGACATGGTTAGGTTTAGTGTTAGGGTTATAGTTAAGTTTTGGTTTTCGCTGATGGTTAAGTTTCGTTTTAGGGACAGGTTTAGTGACAGGGTGAGTGTTACAGTTAAGGTTAGAGAGACGGTAAGGGTCAGAGTTAGGTTTAGCGACAGTGTTAGGGTTAGGGATCGGGTTAGGTTAGGGTTTAGGGTTAGGGTTAGGGTTAGGGTTAGGAATAGGTGAGGGTTAGTGTTTAGATTTTAGGGTTAGGGTTTAGGGATAGGGTTAGGGATAGGGTTAGGGTTAGGGTTAGGGTTTAGGCTTTAGGGTTAGGGTTAGGGTTAGGTTTAGGGTTTAGGGTTAGGTTTAGGGTTGGGTTTGGGTTAGGGTTTAGTGTTTAGGGTTAGGGTTAGCGTTAGGGTTAGGGTTTTGATTTAGGGTTTAGGTTAAGTGTTAGGATTAGGGTTAGGGTTTCGGGTTTAGTGTTAGGGTCAAGGTTAGGGTTAGGTTAGGTACACGATTCCCGTTTGAGACATGGTTATGTTTAGTGTTAGGGTTATAGTTAAGATTAGGTTTTGGCTGATGGTTAAGGTTAGGTTTAGGGACAGGGTTAGTTACAGGGTGAGGGTTAGAGTTAAAGTTAGAGAGACGGTAAGGGTCAGAGTTAGGTTTAGCGACAGTATTAGGTTTAGGGTTAGGGTTAGGTTAGGATTAGGGTTAGGGTTAGGGTTTAGGGTTAGGGTTAGGGTTTTGAGATAGCGTTAGGATTAGGGTTTAGGGTTCGGGTTAGGGTTAAAGTTAGGTTTTAGGGATAGGTTTAGGGTTAGGTTTAGGGTTTAAGGTAGGGATAGGGTTAGGGTTATGGTTTAGGATTTAGGGTTAGGGTTATGGTTAGGATTAGGCTTAGGGTTAGGGACACGATTCGGGTTTGGGACATGGTAAATTCAGTGTTAGGGTTATAGTTAAGTTTAGGTTTTGCCTGATGGTTAAGGTTAGGGTTAGGGACAGGATTAGTGAAAGGGTGAGGGTTAGAGTTAAGGTTAGAGAGACAGTAAGGTTCAGAGTTAGGTTTAGCCACAGTGTTAGGGTTAGGGTTAATATTAGAAGCAGAGTTAGGGTTAAGGTTAGCGTTATGGTTAGAAACAGATTAGGTTGTGTGATAGTGTTAGTATTAGTGACAGGCTTAGTGTTAGGGTTAAGGTTAGGTGTAGAGACAGTGTTAGGGTTAGGTTTGGAGTTGAGTTTAGTGTTAGGTTTCAGTTTAGGGCTACGGTTAGTGTTAGAGTCAGGGTGGCCTTCGGATTAGGGTAGGGATAGGGTCAGGCACAGGGATAGGGATATGGTTATGGTTAGGATTGGGATTAGAGACAGGTTTAAGGTTAGGGTCAGGGTTAGAGACAGGTATGGTTAGGGTTAGGGTCAAGGTATAGGTAAGATTTAGGTTAAGATTAGGGACAGGTTACAGTTAGGTTTAGGGTTAGGAACAAGATTAGGGCTAGGTTTGAGGAGTATGTTAGTGTCAGGGTTAGGTCTGAAGTAGGATTAGAGTTAGGGTTAGAATTAGAGTTAGGGGAACGTTAAGGATTAAGAATAGGTTTAGGGTTAACGTTAGGGACAGGAACAGGGTCAGTGTTAGGGTTAAATTAGGGATAGGTACAGAGTTAGGTTTAAGAGTAGGAACAGGCTTATGGATTGGATTAGGGTTAGGGTTTATGACACAATTAGGGTCACGGATAGAGATACGCTTAGCTTTACCGACATGGTTAGATTTAAGGTTAATCTTAGCGTTAAGTTTAGGGACAGGTTAATGGTTAGTGTTAGTGTTAGGGTCAGGGCTAAGGTTAGGTTTACAGTTCGATTTACATTTAGGGTTATGGTTAAAGACAGGCTAGTGTTCTGGTTAGGATTAGGGTTTCCGTTAAAATTAGGGACACAGTTAAGCTTAGTGTAAGTTTTAGGGGTAGTGATAAAGACACGGTTTGGTTTAGCGTATGGGTTTGGCTGAGATTCAGTGTTAGGGACAGGTTAGGGTAGGATTAGTGTTAGGGGTAGAGACAGGTTTCGGGTTAGAGTTACAAAATTGGTTATGAGTAAGTGTAAAAACAGGGTTAGGGTTAGTGAAGTTGTAAGGGTTAGGGTTAGGGTTAGCTACAGGGTTAAGTTTAGGGAGAAGGTTAGTTTTGGAGTTTGTGTGAAGTTTAGAAAAAGGGTTATTTTCAGATTTTGGTTTAGGAAAAGGGTTACAATAACAGGGTTTGGATTAAGAACCGTATGCATGGTAGGCACACGGATGGCTTAGGGTTCGCATGAGGGTGAGCAATACAATTGGGGTTTTCATTTGACATAGGGGAGGTCTTAGAGTTAGAGACAAGGTTAAGGATAAGGACAGGATTAGGGTTAGAGACAAGATGAAGTTAAGGGACACTGTCAGGGTTAGTGTTAAGTTTAAGTTTAGGGTTACAGTTATGGTTAGGGACAAAATTAGGGTTAGGTTTATGGACAGTGTTAGGTTTAGGGTTAAAGTTAGGGTCAGCGCTCAAGTTAAGGTTAACATTAAGGTTAGGGATAGGTCTAGGGGTAGGGTTAGAAACAAGGTTAGACTTACGGTTAGGATGAGAGGCACGGTTATATTTAAATTAGGGTTCAAAACAGAGTTAAGGGTAGTGTTAGGGTTAGGAATACTTTTTAGGGTTAGGGTTTGGTTTAGCGTTTGTTTTAGGGTTCGGGACAGAGTTCGGGTTACGAACATAGTTAGTGTTAGGTTTAGGGTTAAGCTTAGGGACAGAGTTAGGGTTACATTTAGGGTTAAGGACAGGGTTATGATTAGGTCAGGGTTAGTGTTCAGGACAGAGTCAGGGCAGGACAAGTTTTGCTGTAGGATTATGGTAGGGTTTGGGTTCAGGTTAGGATATGTTAGGGTTAGGGTTAGGGGCATAGCTAGGGTTGAGGGCAGAGTTAGAGTTACAGTTAGGAACATGGCTAACGTTACGGTTCATGTAAGGGACAGTTTCAGGGTTACGTTTAGTGTTAAGGGTTGGGTTAGAATGGAGGACATGTTTAATGTTAGTGTTAGGGTATCACGCCTGACGTGACATCGACTGGGGAACTTCAGTTACATGGCGAAGAGTTAAGAAACACCAGAGCCAAAAATAGTGTTTCTGTGGGCCAGTGTTCTCATCTCTGAGGCCCAAGCCTTAATACTGTGGGCGCATAGCTTTTCTTTACAACTGCCACCAAGAAGTCAATTTGAATATCTATACACAGGGGGTTGAATCTATTTGTCTGGCAGCTGCTTCGCCAAAACTCATTGTGATCAAACACAAGTTTTGCTTTCACATGTACGCATGATCCCCCGGATGGACTCAGCATTCCGAGACCACCGGATAAGGAAATTTTACTGCGATCATTCCTTCGGGTCTTAGCATTCCGAGACATTTCCTTATGACGTCAAAGGCTCAGTGCACAGGAGCATTCGAATCGGATGCTCCAAGGTGACATTAGGGTTAGGTTTATAAACAGGATGAAGTTAGGTTTAGGGTTAGGGTTACCGACAGAGTTTGCTTTAGGGTAAGGGACAGGATTAGAACTAGGATTAGGTTTAGAGACACGGTTAGAATTAGGGTTAGTTTTAGGTTTAGTGTTGAAGGACAGAGTTAGGGTTTGGGTTAGCGTTAGGGTTAGGGTTCGTGTTAGGATTAGGGTTAGGGACAGAGTTGGGAAGAGTGTTAGGGCTCCATTTAGAGTTAGGGGTAGGGATACGTTTAGATTTAGGTTTTGGGTTAGAAAAAGGTTTAGCTACAGGGGCAGGGATCGGGTAGGGTCACAGTGAGTGTCAGAGTTAGGATTAGGGTTAGAGTTAAGGTTAGGGTTTGGGTTAGGGTTAGGGTTTCGGGTTAGGTTTAGAGTTAGGGTTAGGGTTAGGGTTTGGGGGTTAGGGTTTAGGGTTAGGGTTAGCGTTAGGGTTAGGGTTTAGGGTTTAGGGTTAGGGACAGGGTTAGGGTTAGGGTTTAGGGTTAGGGTTAGGGTTAGGGGCACAATTAGGGTTTGGGACATGGTTAGGTTTAGTGTTAGGGTTATAGTTAAGTTTTGGTTTTCGCTGATGGTTAAGTTTCGTTTTAGGGACAGGTTTAGTGACAGGGTGAGTGTTACAGTTAAGGTTAGAGAGACGGTAAGGGTCAGAGTTAGGTTTAGCGACAGTGTTAGGGTTAGGGATCGGGTTAGGTTAGGGTTTAGGGTTAGGGTTAGGGTTAGGGTTAGGAATAGGTGAGGGTTAGTGTTTAGATTTTAGGGTTAGGGTTTAGGGATAGGGTTAGGGATAGGGTTAGGGTTAGGGTTAGGGTTTAGGCTTTAGGGTTAGGGTTAGGGTTAGGTTTAGGGTTTAGGGTTAGGTTTAGGGTTGGGTTTGGGTTAGGGTTTAGTGTTTAGGGTTAGGGTTAGCGTTAGGGTTAGGGTTTTGATTTAGGGTTTAGGTTAAGTGTTAGGATTAGGGTTAGGGTTTCGGGTTTAGTGTTAGGGTCAAGGTTAGGGTTAGGTTAGGTACACGATTCCCGTTTGAGACATGGTTATGTTTAGTGTTAGGGTTATAGTTAAGATTAGGTTTTGGCTGATGGTTAAGGTTAGGTTTAGGGACAGGGTTAGTTACAGGGTGAGGGTTAGAGTTAAAGTTAGAGAGACGGTAAGGGTCAGAGTTAGGTTTAGCGACAGTATTAGGTTTAGGGTTAGGGTTAGGTTAGGATTAGGGTTAGGGTTAGGGTTTAGGGTTAGGGTTAGGGTTTTGAGATAGCGTTAGGATTAGGGTTTAGGGTTCGGGTTAGGGTTAAAGTTAGGTTTTAGGGATAGGTTTAGGGTTAGGTTTAGGGTTTAAGGTAGGGATAGGGTTAGGGTTATGGTTTAGGATTTAGGGTTAGGGTTATGGTTAGGATTAGGCTTAGGGTTAGGGACACGATTCGGGTTTGGGACATGGTAAATTCAGTGTTAGGGTTATAGTTAAGTTTAGGTTTTGCCTGATGGTTAAGGTTAGGGTTAGGGACAGGATTAGTGAAAGGGTGAGGGTTAGAGTTAAGGTTAGAGAGACAGTAAGGTTCAGAGTTAGGTTTAGCCACAGTGTTAGGGTTAGGGTTAATATTAGAAGCAGAGTTAGGGTTAAGGTTAGCGTTATGGTTAGAAACAGATTAGGTTGTGTGATAGTGTTAGTATTAGTGACAGGCTTAGTGTTAGGGTTAAGGTTAGGTGTAGAGACAGTGTTAGGGTTAGGTTTGGAGTTGAGTTTAGTGTTAGGTTTCAGTTTAGGGCTACGGTTAGTGTTAGAGTCAGGGTGGCCTTCGGATTAGGGTAGGGATAGGGTCAGGCACAGGGATAGGGATATGGTTATGGTTAGGATTGGGATTAGAGACAGGTTTAAGGTTAGGGTCAGGGTTAGAGACAGGTATGGTTAGGGTTAGGGTCAAGGTATAGGTAAGATTTAGGTTAAGATTAGGGACAGGTTACAGTTAGGTTTAGGGTTAGGAACAAGATTAGGGCTAGGTTTGAGGAGTATGTTAGTGTCAGGGTTAGGTCTGAAGTAGGATTAGAGTTAGGGTTAGAATTAGAGTTAGGGGAACGTTAAGGATTAAGAATAGGTTTAGGGTTAACGTTAGGGACAGGAACAGGGTCAGTGTTAGGGTTAAATTAGGGATAGGTACAGAGTTAGGTTTAAGAGTAGGAACAGGCTTATGGATTGGATTAGGGTTAGGGTTTATGACACAATTAGGGTCACGGATAGAGATACGCTTAGCTTTACCGACATGGTTAGATTTAAGGTTAATCTTAGCGTTAAGTTTAGGGACAGGTTAATGGTTAGTGTTAGTGTTAGGGTCAGGGCTAAGGTTAGGTTTACAGTTCGATTTACATTTAGGGTTATGGTTAAAGACAGGCTAGTGTTCTGGTTAGGATTAGGGTTTCCGTTAAAATTAGGGACACAGTTAAGCTTAGTGTAAGTTTTAGGGGTAGTGATAAAGACACGGTTTGGTTTAGCGTATGGGTTTGGCTGAGATTCAGTGTTAGGGACAGGTTAGGGTAGGATTAGTGTTAGGGGTAGAGACAGGTTTCGGGTTAGAGTTACAAAATTGGTTATGAGTAAGTGTAAAAACAGGGTTAGGGTTAGTGAAGTTGTAAGGGTTAGGGTTAGGGTTAGCTACAGGGTTAAGTTTAGGGAGAAGGTTAGTTTTGGAGTTTGTGTGAAGTTTAGAAAAAGGGTTATTTTCAGATTTTGGTTTAGGAAAAGGGTTACAATAACAGGGTTTGGATTAAGAACCGTATGCATGGTAGGCACACGGATGGCTTAGGGTTCGCATGAGGGTGAGCAATACAATTGGGGTTTTCATTTGACATAGGGGAGGTCTTAGAGTTAGAGACAAGGTTAAGGATAAGGACAGGATTAGGGTTAGAGACAAGATGAAGTTAAGGGACACTGTCAGGGTTAGTGTTAAGTTTAAGTTTAGGGTTACAGTTATGGTTAGGGACAAAATTAGGGTTAGGTTTATGGACAGTGTTAGGTTTAGGGTTAAAGTTAGGGTCAGCGCTCAAGTTAAGGTTAACATTAAGGTTAGGGATAGGTCTAGGGGTAGGGTTAGAAACAAGGTTAGACTTACGGTTAGGATGAGAGGCACGGTTATATTTAAATTAGGGTTCAAAACAGAGTTAAGGGTAGTGTTAGGGTTAGGAATACTTTTTAGGGTTAGGGTTTGGTTTAGCGTTTGTTTTAGGGTTCGGGACAGAGTTCGGGTTACGAACATAGTTAGTGTTAGGTTTAGGGTTAAGCTTAGGGACAGAGTTAGGGTTACATTTAGGGTTAAGGACAGGGTTATGATTAGGTCAGGGTTAGTGTTCAGGACAGAGTCAGGGCAGGACAAGGTTTGCTGTAGGATTATGGTAGGGTTTGGGTTCAGGTTAGGATATGTTAGGGTTAGGGTTAGGGTCATAGCTAGGGTTGAGGACAGAGTCAGTGTTACGGTTAGGAACATGGCTAAGGTGAGGGTTCTTGTTAGGGACCGTTTCAGGGTTACGTTTAGTGTTAAGGGTTGGGTTAGAATGGAGGACATGTTTAATGTTAGTGTTAGGGTATCATGCCTGACGTGACATCGACTGGGGAACTTCAGTTACATGGCGAAGAGTTAAGAAACACCAGAGCCAAAAATAGTGTTTCTGTGGGCCAGTGTTCTCATCTCTGAGGCCCAAGCCTTAATACTGTGGGCGCATAGCTTTTCTTTACAACTGCCACCAAGAAGTCAATTTGAATATCTATACACAGGGGGTTGAATCTATTTGTCTGGCAGCTGCTTCGCCAAAACTCATTGTGATCAAACACAAGTTTTGCTTTCACATGTACGCATGATCCCCCGGATGGACTCAGCATTCCGAGACCACTGGATAAGGAAATTTTACTGCGATCATTCCTTCGGGTCTTAGCATTCCGAGACATTTCCTTATGACGTCAAAGGCTCAGTGCACAGGAGCATTCGAATCGGATGCTCCAAGGTGACATTAGGGTTAGGTTTATAAACAGGATGAAGTTAGGGGTAGGGTTAGGGTTACCGACAGAGTTTGCTTTAGGGTAAGGGACAGGATTAGAACTAGGATTAGGTTTAGAGACACGGTTAGAATTAGGGTTAGTTTTAGGTTTAGTGTTGAAGGACAGAGTTAGGGTTTGGGTTAGCATTAGGGTTAGGGTTCGTGTTAGGATTAGGGTTAGGGACAGAGTTGGGAAGAGTGTTAGGGCTCCAATTAGAGTTAGGGCTAGGGATACGTTTAGGTTTAGGTTTTGGGGTAGGGAAAGGTTTAGCTACAGGGGCAGGGATTGCGTAGGGACACAGTGAGTGTTAGAGTTAGGATTAGGGTTAGGGTTAAGGCTAGGGTTTGGGTTAGGGTTAGGGTTTAGGGATAGGGTTAGGGTTAGGGTTAGAGTTTACGGTTTAGGGTTAGGGGTAGCGTTAGGGTTAGGGTTAGTGTTAGGGTTAGGGTTAGGGTTAGGGGCACGACTAGGGTTTGGGACATGGTTAGGTTTAATGTTAGGGTTATAGTTAAGTTTTGGTTTTGGCTGATGGTTAAGATTAGTTTTAGGGACAGGTTGAGTGACAGGGTGAGTGTTAGAGTTAAGGTTAGAGAGTCGGTAAGGTTCAGAGTTAGGTTTAGCGACAGTGTTAGGGTTAGGGATCGGGTTATGTTAGGGTTTAGGGTTAGGGTTAGGGTTAGGGTTAGGGTTAGGGTTAGGGTTAGCATTAGGGTTAGGGTTCGTGTTAGGATTAGGGTTAGGGACAGAGTTGGGAAGAGTGTCAGGGATCCATTTAGAGTTAGCGCTAGGGATACGTTTAGGTTTAGGTTTTGGGGTAGGAAAAGGTTTAGCTACAGGGGCAGGGATTGCGTAGCGACACAGTGAGTGTTAGAGTTAGGATTAGGGTTAGGGTTAGGGCTAGGGTTTGGGTTAGGGTTAGGTTTTAGGGATAGGGTTAGGGTTAGGGTTAGGGTTAGAGTTTACGGTTTAGGGTTAGGGGTAGCATTAGGGTTAGGGTTAGGGTTAGGGTTAGGGTTACAGTTGGGTGCACGATTAGGGTTTGGTACATGGTTAAGTTTAGTGTTAGGGTTATAGTTAAGTTTTGGTTTTGGCTGATGGTTAAGTTTAGTTTTAGGGACAGGTTGAGTGACAGGGTGAGGGTTAGAGTTAAGGTTAGAGAGTCGGTAAGGTTCAGAATTAGGTTTAGCGACAGTGTTAGTGTAAGGGATCGGGTTAGTTTAGGGTTTAGGGTTAGGGTTAGGAATAGGTGAGGGTTAGTGTTTAGATTTTAGGGTTAGGGTTTAGGGATAGGGTTAGGGTTAGGGTTAGGGTAAGGGTTAGAGTTAGGGTTTAGGCTTTAGGGTTAGGGTTAGTGTTAGGGTTTAGGGTTTAGGGTTAGGGTTAGGGTTAGGGTTAGGGTTAGGGTTTAGTGTTTATGGTTAGGGTTAGCGTTAGGGTTAGGGTTTGGGTTTAGGGTTTAGGTTTAGGGTTAGGGTTAGTGTTAGGGTTTCGGGTTTAGTGTTAGGGTTAAGGTTAGGGTTAGGTACACGTTTCGGGTTTGAGACATGGTTAGGTTTAGTGTTAGGGTTATAGTTAAGTTTAGGTTTTGGATGATGGTTAAGGTTAGGTTTAGGGACAGGGTTAGTTACAGGGTGAGGGTTAGAATTAAAGATAGAGAGACGGTAAGGGTCACAGTTAGGTTTACCGACAGTGTTAGGGTTAGGGTTAGGGTTAGGTTAGGGTTAGGGTTAGGTTTAGGGTCAGGGTTAGGGTTAGGTTTTAGGGATAGGGTTAGGGTTAGGGTTACGGTTTAGGTTTAGGGTTAGGGTTAAGGTTAGGGTTTAGGGTTTAGGGTTAGGGTTAGGGTTAGGGTTTAGGGTTTAGGTTTAGGGTTAGGGTTAGGGTTAGGGTTAGGGTTTAGTGTTTATGGTTAGTGTTACCGTTTGGGTTAGGGTTTGGATTTAGGGTTTAGGTTTAGGGTTAGGGTTAGTGTTAGGGTTTCGGGTTTAGTGTTAGGGTTACGGTTAGGGTTAGGGTTAGGTACACGTTTCGGGTTTGAGACATGGTTAGGTTTAGTGTTAGGGTTATAGTTAAGTTTAGGTTTTGACTGATGGTTAAGGTTAGGTTTAGGGACAGGGTTAGTTACAGGGTGAGGGTTAGAGTTAAAGATAGAGAGACGGTAAGGGTCAGAGTTAGGTTTAGCAACAGTGTTAGGGTTAGGGTTACGGTTAGGTTAGGGTTAGGGTTAGAGTTAGGGTTTAGGGTTAGGGTTAGGGTTAGGGTTTAGGATTTAGGGTTAGGGTTATGGTTAGGGTTAGTGTTAGGGTTAGGGGCATGATTAGGGTTTGGGACATGGTTAGGTTTACTGTTAGGGTTATATTAAGCTTAGGTTTTGTCTGATGCTTAAGTTTAGGTTTAGGGACAGGGTTAGTGACAGGGTGAGGGTTAGAGTTAAGGATGGAGAGACGGTAAGGGTCAGAGTTAGGTTTAGCGACAGTGTTAGTGTTAGGGATCAGGTTAGGTTAGGGTTTAGGGTTAGGGTTAATGTTAGGGTTAGGAATAGGGGAGGGTTAGTGTTTACATTTTAGGGTTAGGGTTTAGGGATAGGGTTAGGGTTAGGGTTAGGGTTAGAGTTAGGATTTAGGCTTTAGGGTTAGGGTTAGAGTTAGAGTTAGGGCTTCTGGTTTAGGGTTAGGGTTAGGGTTAGGGTTAGGGTTTCGGGTTTAGGGTTAGGGTTAAGTTTAGGGTTAGGGTTAGGTACACGATTCGGGTTTGAGACATGTTTAGGTTTAGTGTTAGGGTTATGGTTAAGTTTAGGTTTTGGCTGATGGTTAAGTTTAGGTTTAGGGACAGGGTTAGTTACAGGGTGAGGGTTAGAGTTAAAGTTAGAGAGACGGTAAGGTACAGAGTTAGGTTTAGTGACAGTGTTAGGGTTAGGGTTAGGGTTAGGTTAGGGTTAGGGTTAGGGTTAGGGTTAGGCTTAGGGTTAGGTTTTAGGGATAGGGTTAGGGTTAGGGTTACGGTTTAGGTTTAGGGTTAGGGTTAAGGTTAGGGTTTAGGGTTTAGGTTAGGGTTAGGGTTAGGGTTAGGGTTAGGGTTTAGTGTTTAAGGTTAGGGTTAGCGATAGGGTTAGGGTTTGGGTTTAGGGTTTAGGTTTAGGGTTAGGGTTAGTGTTAGGGTTTCGGGTTTAGTGTTAGGGTTAAGGTTATGGTTAGGGTTAGGTACACGATTCGGGTTTGAGACATGGTTAGGTTTAGTGTTAGGGTTATAGTTAAGTTTAGGTTTTGGCTGATGGTTAAGGTTAGGTTTAGGGACAGGGTTAGTTAGAAGGTGAGGGTTAGAGTTAAGGTTAGAGAGACGGTAAGTGTCAGAGTTAGGTTTTGCGACAGTGTTAGGGTTAGGGTTAGGGTTAGGTTAGGGTTAGGGTTAGGGTTAGGGTTAGGGTTAGGGTTAGGTTTTAGGGATAGGGTTAGGGTTAGGGTTACGGTTTAGGTTTAGGGTTAGGGTTAAGGTTAGGGTTTAGGGTTTAGGGTTAGGGTTAGGGTTAGGGTTAGCATTAGTTTTAGGGTTAGGGACAGGATTAGGGTTTCGGACATGGTTAGGTTTCCTGTTAGGGTTATATTAAGTTTAGGATTTGTCTGATGCTTAAGTTTAGGTTTAGGGACAGGGTTAGTGACAGGGTGAGGGTTAGAGTTAAGGTTGGAGAGACGGTAAGGGTCAGAGTTAGGTTTAGCGACAGTGTTAGGGTTAGGGATCAGGTTAGGTTAGGGTTTAGGGTTAGGGTTAGGGTTAGGGTTAGGAATAGGGGAGGGTTAGTGTTTACATTTTAGGGTTAGGGTTTAGGGTTAGGGTAAAAATTAGGGTTTAGGGTTTAAGGTTAGGGTTAGGGTTAGAGTTAGGGTTTAGGCTTTAGGGTTAGGGTTAGTGTTAGGGTTTAGGGTTTAGGGTTAGGGTTAGGGTTAGGGTTAGGGTTAGGGTTTAGTGTTTATGTTTAGGGTTAGCGTTAGGGTTAGGTTTTGGGTTTAGTGTTTAGGTTTAGGGTTAGGGTTAGTGTTAGGGTTAGGGTTAGGGTTAGGGTTAGGGACAGGATTAGGGTTTGGGACATGGTTAGGTTTACTGTTAGGGTAATATTAAGTTTAGGTTTTGTGTGATGCTTAAGTTTAGGTTTAGGGACAGGGTTAGTGACATGGTGAGGGTTAGAGTTAAGGTTGGAGAGACGGTAAGGGTCAGAGTTAGGTTTAGCGACAGTGTTAGGGTTAGGGATCAGGTTAGGTTAGGCTTTAGGGTTAGGGTTAGGGTTAGGGTTAGGAATAGGGGAGGGTTAGTGTTTACATTTTAGGGTTAGGGTTTAGGGATAGGGTTAGGGTTAGGATTAGGGTTAGAGTTAGGGTTAGGGTTAGGGTTAGGGTTAGGGTTAGGGTTAGGTTTTAGGGATAGGGTTAGGGTTAGGGTTACGGTTTAGGTTTAGGGTTAGGGTTAAGGTTAGGGTTTAGGGTTTAGGGTTAGGGTTAGGGTTAGAGTTAGGGTTTAGGCTTTAGGGTTAGGGTTAGTGTTAGGGTTTAGGGTTTAGGGTTAGGGTTAGGGTTAGGGTTAGGGTTAGGGTTTAGTGTTTATGTTTAGGGTTAGGGTTTGGGTTTAGTGTTTAGGTTTAGGGTTAGGGTTAGTGTTAGGGTTTCGAGTTTAGTGTTAGGGTTAAGGTTAGGTACACGTTTCGGGTTTGAGACATGGTTAGGTTTAGTGTTAGGGTTATAGTTAAGTTTAGGTTTTGGCTGATGGTTAAGATTAGTTTTAGGGACAGGTTTAGTGACAGGGTGAGGGTTAGAGTTAAGTTTAGAGAGACGGTAAGGGTCAGAGTTAGGTTTAGCGACAGTGGTAGTGTTAGGGATCAGGTTAGGTTAGGGTTTAGGGTTAGGGTTAGGGTTAGGGTTAGGAATAGGTGAGGGTAGGGGTTTACATTTTAGGGTTAGGGTTTAGGGATAGGCTTAGGATTAGGGTTAGGGTTAGGGTTAGAGTTAGGATTTAGGCTTTAGGGTTAGGGTTAGGGTTCGAGTTAGGGCTTACGGTTTAGGGTTAGGGTTAGGGTTAGGGTTAGGGTTTCGGGTTTCGGGTTAGGGTTAAGTTTAGGGTTAGGGTTAGGTACACGATTCGGGTTTGAGACATGTTTAGGTTTAGTGTTAGGGTTATGGTTAAGTTTAGGTTTTGGCTGATGGTTAAGGTTAGGTTTAGGGACAGGGTTAGTTACAGGGTTAGGGTTAGAGTTAAAGTTAGAGAGACGGTAAGGGTCAGAGTTAGGTTTAGCGACAGTGTTAGGGTTAGGGTTAGGGTTAGGTTAGGGTTAGGGTTAGGGTTAGGGTTAGGGTTAGGTTTTAGGGATAGGGTTAGGGTTAGGGTTACGGTTTAGGTTTAGGGTTAGGGTTAAGGTTAGGGTTTAGGGTTTAGGGTTAGGGTTAGCATTAGGTTTAGGGTTAGGGACAGGATTAGGGTTTGGGACATGGTTAGGTTTCCTGTTAGGGTTATATTAAATTTAGGTTTTGTCTGATGCTTAAGTTATGTTTAGGGACAGGGTTAGTGACAGGGTGAGGGTTAGAGTTAAGGTTGGAGAGACGGTAAGGGTCAGAGTTAGTTTTAGCGACTGTGTTAGGGTTAGGGATCACGTTAGGTTAGGGTTTAGGGTTAGGGTTAGGGTTAGGGTTAGGAATAGGGGAGGGTTAGTGTTTACATTTCAATGTTAGGGTTTAGGGTTAGGGTTAGGGTTAGAGTTAGGGTTTAGGCTTTAGGGTTAGGGTTAGTGTTAGGGTTAGGGTTTGGGTTTAGGGTTTAGGGTTAGGGTTAGGGTTAGTGTTAGGGTTTCGGGTTTAGTGTTAGGGTTAAGGTTATGGTTAGGTTTAGGTACACGATTCGGGTTTGAGACATGGTTAGGTTTAGTGTTAGGGTTATAGTTAAGTTTAGGTTTTGGCTGATGGTTAAGGTTAGGTTTAGGGACAGGGTTAGTTACAGGGTGAGGGTTAGAGTTAAAGATAGAGAGACGGTAAGTGTCAGAGTTAGGTTTAGCGACAGTGTTAGGGTTAGGGTTAGGGTTAGGTTAGGGTTAGGGTTAGGGTTAGGGTTAGGTTTTAGGGATAGGTTTAGGGTTAGGGTTACGGTTTAGGGTTAGGGTTAAGGTTAGGGTTTAGGGTTTAGGGTTAGGGTTAGGGTTAGCATTAATTTTAGGGTTAGGGACAGGATTAGGGTTTGGGACATGGTTAGGTTTACTGTTAGGGTTATATTAAGTTTAGGTTTTGTCTGAAGCTTAAGTTTAGGTTTAGGGACAGGGTTAGTGACAGGGTGAGGGTTAGAGTTAAGGTTGGAGAGACGGTAAGGGTCAGAGGTAGGTTTAGCGACAGTGTTAGGGTTAGGGATCAGGTTAGGTTAGGGTTTAGGGTTAGGGTTAGGGTTAGGGTTAGGAATAGGGGAGGGTTAGTGTTTACATTTTAGGGTTAGGGTTTAGGGATAGGGTTAGGGTTAGGGTTAGGGTTAGAGTTAGGGTTAGGGTTAGGGTTAGGGTTAGGGTTAGGGTTTAGGATTTAGGGTTAGGGTTAGGGTTAGAGTTAGGGTTTAGGCTTTAGGGTTAGGGTTAGTGTTAGGGTTTAGGGTTTAGGGTTAGGGTTAGGGTTAGGGTTCGGGTTAGGGTTAGGGTTTAGTGTTTATGGTTAGGGTTAGCGTTAGGGTTAGGGTTTGGGTTTAGTGTTTAGGTTTAGGGTTAGGGTTAGCGTTAGGGTTTCGAGTTTAGTGTTAGGGTTAAGGTTAGGGTTAGGGTTAGGTACACGTTTCGGGTTTGAGACGTGGTTAGGTTTAGTGTTAGGGTTATAGTTAAGTTTATGTTTTGGCTGATGGTTAAGGTTAGGTTTAGGGACAGGGTTAGTTACAGGGTGAGGGTTAGAGTTAAAGATAGAGAGACGGTAAGAGTCAGACTTAGGTTTAGCGACAGTGTTAGGGTTAGGGTTAGGGTTAGAGTTAGGGTTTAGGGTTAGGGTTAGGGTTAGGGTTTAGGATTTAGGGTTAGGGTTATGGTTAGGGTTAGGGTTTGGGTTAGGGGCAGGATAAGGGTTTGGGAAATGGTTAGGTTTAGTGTAGGGTTATAGTTAAATTTTGGTTTTGGCTGATGGTTAAGGTTAGTTTTAGGGACAGGTTTAGTGACAGGGTGAGGGTTAGAGTTAAGTTTAGAGAGACGGTAAGGGTCAGAGTTAGGTTTAGCGACAGTGTTAGTGTTAGGGATCAGGTTAGGTTAGGGTTTAGGGTTAGGGTTAGGGTTAGAGTTAGGAATAGGGGAGGGTTAGTGTTTACATTTTAGGGTTAGGGTTTAGGGATAGGGTTAGGGTTAGGGTTAGTGTTAGGGTTAGGGTTAGGGTTAGGTTTAGGGTTTAGTGTTTATGGTTAGGGTTAGCGTTAGGGTTAGGGTTTGGGTTTACGGTTTAGGTTTAGGGTTAGGGTTAGTGTTAGGGTTTCGGGTTTAGTGTTAGGGTTAAGGTTAGGGTTAGGGTTAGGTACACGTTTCGTGTTTGAGACATGGTTAGGTTTAGTGTTAGGGTTATAGTTAAGTTTAGGTTTTGGCTGATGGTTAAGGTTAGGTTTAGGGACAGGGTTAGTTACACGGTGAGGGTTAGAGTTAAAGATAGAGAGAAGGTAAGTGTCAGAGTTAGGTTTAGCGACAGTGTTAGGGTTAGGGTTAGGGTTAGGTTAGGTTTAGGGTTAGGGTTAGGGTTAGGGTTAGGTTTTAGGGATAGGGTTAGGGTTAGGGTTACGGTTTAGGTTTAGGGTTAGGGTTAAGGTTAGGGTTTAGGGTTAGGGTTAGGGTTAGCGTTAGCATTAGTTTTGGAGTAAGGGACAGGATTAGGGTTTGGGACATGGTTAGGTTGACTGTTAGGGTTATATTAAGTTTAGGTTTTGTCTGATGCTTAAGTTTAGGTTTAGGGACAGGGTTAGTGACAGGGTGAGGGTTAGAGTTAAGGTTGGAGATACGGTAAGGGTCAGAGTTAGGTTTAGCGACAGTGTTAGGGTTAGGGATCAGGTTAGGTTAGGGTTTAGGGTTAGGGTTAGGGTTAGGGTTAGGAATAGGGGAGGGTTAGTGTTTACATTTTAGGGTTAGGGTTTAGGGATAGGGTTAGGGTTAGGGTTAGGGTTAGAGTTAGGGTTAGGGTTAGGGTTAGGTTTTAGGGATAGGGTTACGGTTAGGGTTATGGTTTAGGTTTAGGGTTAGGGTTAAGGTTAGGGTTTAGGGTTTAGGGTTAGGGTTAGGGTTAGAGATAGGGTTTAGGCTTTAGGGTTAGGGTTAGTGTTAGGGTTTAGGGTTTAGGGTTAGGGTTAGGGTTAGGGTTAGGGTTAGGGTTTAGTGTTTATGGTTAGGGTTAGCGTTAGGGTTAGGGTTTGGGTTTAGGGTTTAGGTTTAGGGTTAGGGTTAGTGTTAGGGTTTCGGGTTTAGTGTTAGGGTTAAAGTTAGGATTAGGGTTATGTACACGTTTCGGGTTTGAGTCATGGTTAGGTTTAGTGTTAGGGTTATAGTTAAGTTTAGGTTTTGGCTGATGGTTAAGGTTAGGTTTAGGGACAGGGTTAGTTACAGTGTGAGGGTTAGAGTTAAAGATAGAGAGACGTTAAGGGTCAGAGTTAGGTTTAGCGACAGTGTTAGGGTTAGGGTGAGGGTTAGAGTTAGGGTTTAGAGTTAGGGTTAGGGTTAGGGTTTAGGTTTTAGGATTAGGGTTATGGTTAGGGTTAGGGTTAGGGTTAGGGGCAGGATTAGGGTTTGGGACATGGTTAGGTTTACTGTTAGGGTTATATTAAGTTTAGGTTTGTCTGATGCTTAAGTTTAGGTTTAGGTACAGGGTTAGTGACAGGGTGAGGGTTAGAGTTAAGGTTGGAGAGACGGTAAGGGTCAGAGTTAGGTTTAGCGACAGTGTTAGGGTTAGGGATCAGGTTAGGTTAGGGTTTAGGGTTAGGGTTAGGGTTAGGGTTAGGGTTAGGTTTTAGGGATAGGGTTAGGGTTAGGGTTACGGTTTAGGTTTAGGGTTAGGGTTAAGGTTAGGGTTTAGGGTTTAGGGTTAGGGTTAGGGTTAGAGTTAGGGTTTAGGCTTTAGGGTTAGGGTCAGTGTTAGGGTTTAGGGTTTAGGGTTAGGGTTAGGGTTAGGGTTAGGGTTTAGTGTTTATGGTTAGGGTTAGCGTTAGGGTTAGGGTTTGGGTTTAGGGTTTAGGTTTAGGGTTAGGGTTAGTGTTAGGGTTTTGGGTTTAGTGTTAGGGTTAAGTTTAGGGTTAGGGTTAGGTACACGTTTCGGGTTTGAGCCATGGTTAGGTTTAGTGTTAGGGTTATAGTTAAGTTTAGGTTTTGGCTGATGGTTAAGGTTAGGTTTAGGGACAGGGTTAGTTACAGGGTGAGGGTTAGAGTTAAAGATAGAGAGACGGTAAGAGTCAGAGTTAGGTTTAGCGACAGTGTTAGGGTTAGGGTTAGGGTTAGGTTAGGGTTAGGGTTAGAGTTAGGGTTTAGGGTTAGGGTTAGGGTTAGGGTTTAGGATTTAGGGTTAGGGTTATGTTTAGGGTTAGGGTTAGGGTTAGGGGCAGGATTAGGGTTTGGGAAATGGTTAGGATTAGTGTAGGGTTATAGTTAAGTTTTGGTTTTGGCTGATGGTTAAGGTTAGTTTTAGGGACAGGTTTAGTGACAGGGTGAGGGTTAGAGTTAAGTTTAGAGAGACGGTAAGGGTCAGTTAGGTTTAGCGACAGTGTTAGTGTTAGGAATCAGGTTACGTTAGGGTTTAGGGTTAGGGTTAGGGTTAGGGTTAGGAATAGGGGAGGGTTAGTGTTTACATTTTAGGGTTGGGGTTTAGGGATAGGCTTAGGGTTAGGGTTAGGGTTAGGGTTAGGGTTAGAGTTAGGATTTAGGATTTAGGGTTAGGGTTAGGGTTAGGGTTAGAGTTAGGGCTTACTTTTTAGGGTTAGGGTTAGGGTTAGGGTTAGGGTTTCGGGTTTCTGTTAGGGTTAAGTTTAGGGTTAGTGTTAGGTACACGATTCGGATTTGAGACATGTTTAGTGTTAGTGTTAGTGTTGTGGTTAAGTTTAGGTTTTGGCTAATGGTTAAGGTTAGGTTTAGGGACAGGGTTAGTTACAGGGTGAGTGTTAGGGTTAGGGTTAGGGTTAGAGTTAGGGTTTAGGCTTTAGGGTTAGGGATAGTGTTAGGGTTTAGGGTTTAGGGTTAGGGTTAGGGTTAGTGTTAGGGTTAGGGTTTAGTGTTTAAGGTTAGGGTTAGCGTTAGGGTTAGGGTTTGGGTTTAGGGTTTAGGTTTAGGGTTAGGGTTAGTGTTAGGGTTTCGGGTTTAGTGTTAGGGTTAAGGTTATGGTTAGGGTTAGGTACACGATTCGGGTTTGAGACATGGTTAGGTTTAGTGTTAGGGTTATAGTTAAGTTTAGATTTTGGCTGATGGTTAAGGTTAGGTTTAGGGACAGGGTTAGTTACAGGGTGAGGGTTAGAGTTAAAGATAGAGAGACATTAAGGGTCAGAGTTAGGTTTAGCGACAGTGTTAGGGTTAGGGTTAGGGTTAGGTTAGGGTTAGGGTTAGAGTTAGGGTTTAGGTTTAGGGTTAGGGTTAGGGTTTAGGATTTAGGGTTAGGGTTATGGTTAGGGTTAGTGTTAGGGGCAGGATTAGGGTTTGGGACATGGTTAGGTTTACTGTTAGGGTTATATTAAGTTTAGGTTTTGTCTGATGCTTAAGTTTAGGTTTAGGGACAGGGTAAGTGACAGGGTGAGGGTTAGAGTTAAGGTTGGAGAGACGGTAAGGGTCAGAGTTAGGTTTAGCGACAGTGTTAGGGTTAGGGATCAGGTTAGGTTAGGGTTTAGGGTTAGCGTTAGGGTTAGGGTTAGGAATAGGGGAGGGTTAGTGTTTACATTTTAGGGTTAGGGTTTAGGGATAGGGTTAGGGTTAGGGTTAGGGTTAGAGTTAGGGTTAGGGTTAGGGTTAGGGTTAGGGTTAGGTTTTAGGGATAGGGTTAGGGTTAGGGTTACGGTTTAGGTTTAGGGTTAGGGTTAAGGTTAGGGTTTAGGGTTTAGGGTTAGGGTTAGGGTTAGGGTTAGGGTTAGCATTAGTTTTAGGGTTAGGGACAGGATTAGGGTTTGGGACATGGTTAGGTTTACTGTTAGGGTTATATTAAGTTTAGGTTTTGTCTGAT
This sequence comes from Hipposideros larvatus, assembly GCA_031876335.1. Classification (NCBI taxonomy): domain Eukaryota; kingdom Metazoa; phylum Chordata; class Mammalia; order Chiroptera; family Hipposideridae; genus Hipposideros; species Hipposideros larvatus. Next base: position 355,132 of record JAVKSA010000053.1, read on the forward strand.
GCTTAAGTTTAGGTTTAGGGACAGGGTTAGTGACAGGGTGAGGGTTAGAGTTAAGGTTGGAGAGACGGTAAGGGTCAGAGTTAGGTTTAGCGACAGTGTTAGGGTTAGGGATCAGGTTAGGTTAGGGTTTAGGGTTAGGGTTAGGGTTAGGGTTAGGAATAGGGGATGGTTAGTGTTTACATTTTAGGGTTAGGGTTTAGGGATAGGGTTAGGGTTAGGGTTAGGGTTAGAGTTAGGGTTAGGTTTTAGGGATAGGGTAAGGGTTAGGGTTACGGTTTAGGTTTAGGGTTAGGGTTAAGGTTAGGGTTTAGGGTTAGGGGCAGGATTAGGGTTTGGGACATGGTTAGGTTTACTGTTAGGGTTATATTAAGTTTAGGTTTTGTCTGATGCTTAAGTTTAGGTTTAGGGACAGGGTTACTGACAGGGTGAGGGTTAGAGTTAAGGTTGGAGAGACGGTAAGGGTCAGAGTTAGGTTTAGCGACAGTGTTAGGGTTAGGGATCAGGTTAGGTTAGGGTTTAGGGTTAGGGTTAGGGTTAGGGTTAGGGTTTAGGCTTTAGGGTTAGGGTTAAGGTTAGGGTTTAGGGTTTAGGGTTAGGGTTAGGGTTACGGTTTAGTGGTTATGGTTACGGTTAGCGTTAGGGTTAGGGTTTGGGTTTAGGGTTTAGGTTTAGGGTTAGGGTTAGAATTAGGGTTTCGGGTTTAGTGTTAGGGTTAAGGTTAGGGTTAGGGTTAGGGTTAGGGTTAGGGTTAGGTTTTAGGGATAGGGTTAGTGTTAGAGTTACGGTTTAGGTTTAGGGTTAGGGTTAAGGTTAGGGTTTATTGTTTAGGGTTATGGTTAGGGTTAGGGTTAGCATTAGGTTTAGGGTTAGGGACAGGATTAGCGTTTGGGACATGGTTAGGTTTACTGTTAGTGTTATATTAAGTTTAGGTTTTGTCTGATGCTTAAGTTTAGGTTTAGGGACAGGGTTAGTGACAGGGTGAGGGTTAGAGTTAAGGGTGGAGAGACGGTAAGCGTCAGAGTTAGGTTTAGCGACAGTGTTAGGGTTAGGGATCAGGTTAGGTTAGGGTTTAGGGTTAGGGTTAGGGTTAGGGTTAGGAATAGGGGAGTGTTAGTGTTTACATTTTAGGGTTAGGGTTTAGGGATAGGGTTAGGGTTAGGGTTAGGGTTAGGGTTAGGGTTAGGTTTTAGGGATAGGGTTAGGGTTAGGGTTTAGGGTTTAGGGTTAGGGTTAGGGTTAGAGTTAGGGTTTAGGCTTCAGGGTTAGGGTTAGTGTTAGGGTTTAGGGTTTAGGGTTAGGGTTAGGGTTAGGATTAGGGTTAGGGTTAGGGTTTAGTGTTTATGGTTAGGGTTAGCGTTAGGGTTAGAGTTTGGGTTTAGTGTTTAGGTTTAGGGTTAGGGTTAGTGTTAGGGTTTCGAGTTTAGTGTTAGGGTTAAGGTTAGGGTTAGGGTTAGGTACAAGTTTCGGGTTTGAGACTTGGTTAGGTTTAGTGTTAGGGTTATAGTTATGTTTAGGTTTTGGCTGATGGTTAAGGTTAGGTTTAGGGACAGGGTTAGTTACAGGGTGAGGGTTAGAGTTAAAGATAGAGAGACGGTAAGGGTCAGAGTTAGGTTTAGCGACAGTGTTAGGGTTAGGGTTAGGGTTAGAGTTAGGGTTTAGGGTTAGGGTTAGGGTTAGGGTTTAGGATTTAGGGTTAGGGTTATGGTTAGGGTTAGGGTTTGGGTTAGGGGCAGGATAAGGGTTTCGGAAATGGTTAGGTTTAGTGTAGGGTTATAGTTAAATTTTGGTTTTGGCTGATGGTTAAGGTTAGTTTTAGGGACAGGTTTAGTGACAGGGTGAGGGTTAGAGTTAAGTTTAGAGAGACGGTAAGGGTCAGAGTTAGGTTTAGCGACAGTGTTAGTGTTAGGGATCAGGTTAGTTTAGAGTTTAGGGTTAGGGTTAGGTTTAGAGTTAGGAATAGGGGAGGGTTAGTGTTTAGATTTTAGGGTTAGGGTTTAGGGATAGGGTTAGGGTTAGGGTTAGGGTTAGGGTTAAGGTTAGGTTTAGGGTTTAGTGTTTATGGTTAGGGTTAGCGTTAGTGTTAGGGTTTGGGTTTAGGGTTTAGGTTTAGGGTTAGGGTTAGTGTTAGGGTTTCGGGTTTAGTGTTAGGGTTAAGGTTAGGGTTAGGGTTAGGTACACGTTTCGTGTTTGAGACATGGTTAGGTTTAGTGTTAGGGTTATAGTTAAGTTTAGGTTTTGGCTGATGGTTAAGGTTAGGTTTAGGGACAGGGTTAGTTACACGGTGAGGGTTAGATTTAAAGATAGAGAGACGGTAAGTGTCAGAGTTTGGTTTAGCGACAGTGTTAGGGTTAGTGTTAGGGTTAGGTTAGGGTTAGGGTTAGGGTTAGGGTTAGGTTTTAGGGATAGGGTTAGGGTTAGGGTTACGGTTTAGGTTTAGGTTTAGGGTTAAGGTTAGGGTTTAGGGTTTAGGGTTAGGGTTAGGGTTAGGGTTAGCATTAGTTTTAGCGTTAGGGACAGGATTAGGGTTTGGGACATGGTTAGGTTTACTGTTAGGGTTATATTAAGTTTAGGTTTTGTCTGATGCTTAAGTTTAGGTTTAGGGACAGGGTTAGTGACAGGGTGAGGGTTAGAGTTAAGGTTGGAGATACGGTAAGGGTCAGAGTTAGGTTTAGCGACAGTGTTAGGGTTAGGGATCAGGTTAGGTTAGGGTTTAGGGTTAGGGTTAGGGTTAGGGTTAGGAATAGGGGAGGGTTAGTGTTTACATTTTAGGGTTAGGGTTTAGGGATAGGGTTAGGGTTAGGGTTAGGGTTAGAGTTAGGGTTAGGGTTAGGGTTAGGGTTAGGGTTAGAGATAGGGTTTAGGCTTTAGGGTTAGGGTTAGTGTTAGGGTTTAGGGTTTAGGGTTAGGTTTAGGGTTAGGGTTAGGTTTAGGGTTTAGTGTTTATGGATAGGGTTAGCGTTAGGGTTAGGGTTTGGGTTTAGGGTTTAGGTTTAGGGTTAGGGTTAGTGTTAGGGATTCGGGTTTAGTGTTAGGGTTAAGGTTAGGGTTAGGGTTAGGTACACGTTTCGGGTTTGAGCCATGGTTAGGTTTAGTGTTAGGGTTATAGTTAAGTTTAGGTTTTGGCTGATGGTTAAGGTTAGGTTTAGGGACAGGGTTAGTTACAGGGTGAGGGTTAGAGTTAAATATAGAGAGACGGTAAGGGTCAGAGTTAGGTTTAGCGACAGTGTTAGGGTTAGGGTTAGGGTTAGGTTAGGGTTACGGTTAGAGTTAGGGTTTAGGGTTAGGGTTAGGGTTAGGGTTTAGGATTTAGGGTTAGGGTTATGGTTATGGTTAGGGTTAGGGTTAGGGGCAGGATTACGGTTTGGGACATGGTTAGGTTTACTCTTAGGGTTATATTAATTTAGGTTTTGTCTGATGCTTAAGTTTAGGTTTAGGGACAGGGTTAGTGACAGGGTGAGGGTTAGAGTTAAGGTTGGAGAGACGGTAAGTGTCAGAGTTAGGTTTAGGGACAGTGTTAGGGTTAGGGATCAGGTTAGGTTAGGGTTTAGGGTTAGGGTTAGGGTTAGGGTTAGGAATAGGGGAGGGTTAATATTTACATTTTAGGGTTAGGGTTTAGGGATAGGGTTAGGGTTAGGGTTAGGGTTAGAGTTAGGGTTAGGCTTAGGGTTAGGGTTAGGGTTAGGTTTTAGGGATAGGGTTAGGGTTAGGGTTTAGGGTTTAGGTTTAGGGTTAGGTTTAGAGTTAGGGTTTAGGCTTTAGGGTTAGGGTTAGTGTTAGGGTTAGGGTTAGGGTTAGGGTTAGGGTTAGGGAGAGGATTAGGGTTTGGGACATGGTTAGGTTTACTGTTAGGGTAATATTAAGTTTAGGTTTTGTCTGATGCTTAAGTTTAGGTTTAGGGTTAGGGTTAGGGTTAGGTTTAGATTTAGGAATAGGGGAGGGTTAGTGTTTATGTTTTAGGGTTAGGGTTTAGGGATAGGGTTAGGGTTAGTGTTAGGGTTAGGTTTAGAGTTAGGATTTAGGCTTTAGGGTTAGGGTTAGGGTTCGAGTTAGGGCTTACGGTTTAGGGTTAGGGTTAGGGTTTCGGGTTTCGGGTTAGGGTTAAGTTTAGGGTTAGGGTTAGGTACACGATTCGGGTTTGAGACATGTTTAGGTTTAGTGTTAGGGTTATGGTTAAGTTTAGGTTTTGGCTGATGGTTAAGTTTAGGTTTAGGGACAGGGTTAGTTACAGGGTGAGGGTTAGAGTTAAAGTTAGAGAGACGGTAAGGTACAGAGTTAGGTTTAGTGACAGTGTTAGGGTTAGGGTTAGGGTTAGGTTAGGGTTAGGGTTAGGGTTAGGGTTAGGCTTAGGGTTAGGTTTTAGGGATAGGGTTAGGGTTAGGGTTACGGTTTAGGTTTAGGGTTAGGGTTAAGGTTAGGGTTTAGGGTTTAGGTTAGGGTTAGGGTTAGGGTTAGGGTTAGGGTTTAGTGTTTAAGGTTAGGGTTAGCGATAGGGTTAGGGTTTGGGTTTAGGGTTTAGGTTTAGGGTTAGGGTTAGTGTTAGGGTTTCGGGTTTAGTGTTAGGGTTAAGGTTATGGTTAGGGTTAGGTACACGATTCGGGTTTGAGACATGGTTAGGTTTAGTGTTAGGGTTATAGTTAAGTTTAGGTTTTGGCTGATGG